>CACVKI010140791.1:0-45630 GCA_902732785.1 Trichogramma evanescens | reverse complement strand
CGGCGCTGGAAAGCTGAGAAAAAATCCTATCAAAAAAGTCAATAAAAAAAATTTTTTTTTTGTTGAGATTTTAGGTACCTTTCCCCCCTTAAGTTATACAGGACCGCTCCTCCTCAACCTCATAATACATGTACATTTATATGACTTCCTCTCCCTGAATGTAATTAAATGAGTTCGCGGATACGATGGACCCAGATATGCATTAGCCCCGTTCTCCTATTTGTATTTTAATTTCAAACTTCGGCTCTCGTTTCGTACAAGCGGGTGATAATTATTTTATTCGAGTTACAAATAGAAAACCAAGAAATATATCAGTCGAAATTTTTTACCTAAAAATATTATTTCTGCAATCCATGAATGTTAGACAATAAAATCACCCTTTCTATCAATCAATTCACTTTAGAACGTTTCGGTGGTGAATGACGAGGGTGCCGACGCGAGCTGGACCTCGCCTTGCATAGTAATTTTAGTAAAAGCTGAAAGCTTTTTGCAAGTTGCACAGACTTGATCGGCCCGTAAACTATCCCGGCACAAATCCGAGAAAATCTTGGTCCCGCTGCTTCGTGGAGATGATGCTTGTAAATGTAGTAGAATCTTAGACTAAACATTCCATCGTTTCCGCGCAGAATAAAGTAGTATAGGTATACGACATTGCAGTTCGATCGTTTCGCCTTCCCTGAGATACATTGAAAATCGTGTCTCTCTTTTCTCCGCATGCATATTTTAGAAGCTAAATGACATGTAACATCGTCTCTGTGCTTGTTTTTTCGCAGTTCATCGTACGATTGGAATTCGCCACCGTACGACATACCCGACATGTTCGCCAAGCCCGGCACGCCCTGCAACGACTACAACGGCTACTGCGACGTCTTTCAGAAGTGCCGCGAGGTCGACCCGAGCGGACCCCTCGCCACGCTGAGAAAGCTCCTGCTGTCCGACGAGACGTTGGCCACCTTCAAGCGATGGATCATCGATCACTGGTACGCGGCCACCCTCGTGCTCATCGCCACCATCTCCCTGCTGGTGAGTTGTTGTTTTTGTTAACTTTTTGATAACGCGATATTAATTGTAAGATGTAGTGGTGGAATTATGGTAACTTTACAACTATTAAGAAGAGATGATCGATCGTAGTCTCAATTTCTTTGAATGTGTATAATGTGAGGACAATTTTTAAATTGATGAGACTCAAAGCTTGAAAAAGGTTGAATCTCGTTTTAATCATATTAAAACCTAACATGAGATCTTAAATGTCACCTTAAACAATAAACACACGATGATAGTTTTTTAATATAAATTAAATTTTCATATTTTCTTTATGAAGGTGATCGAAATATTTTTGTTAATATAAATATTCATCCATATTACATACATAACACACGTTGGAATGAATATTAAATTTTTTTATAATACTACTCGATGTCGCAGGAAGTCTGCTCAAAAGTATTTATTTTTAGAAAGACAAAATTTCTGGCAGGAATCGTAACCAAGTAGAAATTTTAAATTATAAGAAGGATGTGTAAACAGATAAATCGGTAACATAATTGTAAATAATATGATCCTAAAACGATTTTGACATCGGTCCTCGAGTACATCGATCATGTTTATAGTAAAGAAAATTAGTTTGAATTTTGTTTTCCCCAATGAAACAAGATTTAATACAAGGAAATAAATTTTACTCGTTAAATTTCTTTGGTATTAAATAGAAGAATTCATCGTTTATTATATAGACACCAAAATGGATAAAATTGAGAAGAAATCTGAGGAAGTTGTTTCTCAAGATAATTCAGTGGAACATGGAATTGTTGTTTCAGACGACAAAAAATACATTTGTGACATTTGTCAGCAGACATTTACACTAGAATCAAGCTTGATAACACACCGAGGCACAATTCACAATAAGCAAAAAAATTACTCGTGTGAAAAGTGCGAAAAGAAATTTGAGTTCCGAAGTCATTTGAGTAGACATCAAATATCAGCACATAAAGGCCGCGAAGATTATCCATGTGACAAATGCGAGAAGAAATTTGTGAAAAAAACGAATTTGATTACTCACCAAAAATTAGTACACAAATATCGTGAAGATTTCACATGCAACAAGTGCGAGAGGAAATTTGAAAATAAATCAACGTTACTCAAACATAAAAAAATATTCCATGAAGTTTTTAAAAATTACTTATGTGAAATGTGCGCGAAGAGATTTGATAATAAACATAATTTTTTCTTGCACATGAAGACAGTTCATGACCGTCGTAAAGATTACGCATGCGACAATTGTGAAAAAAAATTTGGACAAAGATCAGCTTTGTCAAGGCACCAAAGGACAATACACGAAGGTCGGAAAGATTTCGCCCTGAAAGTCTTCGAAGATTACTTATGTTTCAATTGTGGGAAAAAATTTGGACGAAAGTCGAATTTGCTCTTACACATAACAACAGTCCATGAAGGTCGTAAAGATTACGCATGCGACAATTGTGAAAAAAAATTTGGACAAAGATCAGCTTTGTTAAGGCACCAAAGGACAATACACGAAGGTCGGAAAGATTTCGCCTTGAAAGTCTTCAAAGATCACTTATGTTTCAATTGTGGGAAGAAATTTGGACGAAAGTCGAATTTGCTCTCACACCAAAAAGTAGTACATGAAGGACGCAAAGATTTGACCTGTGACAAATGCGAGAAGAAATTTGGGCATCAAAGCATTCTGAGAAAGCATAAAAAAGTAGTCCACGAGGGTCGCAAAGATTACGCATGCGACAAATGCGAAAAAAAATTTGGGTACGTAAGCCATTTAAAAAGACACCAAACGATAGCACACGAGGGTCATAAAAATTACGCATGCGAACTATGCAAGAAGACGTTTGGACTGAAAACACGTTTGTTTCGACACCGAAAGATAGTGCATGAAGGTCACAAAGATTTTGCATGTAATATTTGCGAGAAGAAATTTGGATACAAATCGCATTTTCTTTCCCACCAAAAAATAGTTCACGAAGGTCGCAAAGATTACGAATGTGACATTTGCGAGAAGAAATTTGGACACAAACAGCATTTGCTTACCCACCAAATGACAGTTCACGGAGGTCGCAAAGATTTTGAATGTGACAAGTGCGAAAAAAAATTTGGGTTTAAATGTAACTTACTCACCCACCAAAAGACGATACATGAACGTCGCAAAGATTACTCGTGCAACAAGTGCGAAAAGAAGTTTGGGCATAAACAGTTTTTGCTTGTCCACCAAAGGATAGTCCATGAAGGTCATAGAGATTATGCATGTGACAAATGTGATCAGAGATTTGGACAAAAATCACAATTGCTTTCACACAAAAAGACAGTCCATGAAGGTTGCAAAGATTTCGCATGCGACAAGTGCGAAAAAAAATTCGGACTTAGAGGTAATTTACTCAGTCACCAAAAGACTGTACATGAAGGTAGCAAAGATTACACATGCGACCAGTGCGAAAGTAAATTTGGACGAAAATGGTATTTGCTCTTGCATTTGAAGACAGTACACGAAGGTCAAAAAGATTTTGCGTGCGACAGTTGTGGGAAGGAATTTGGACAAAAAAGTAATTTGCTCAGCCATCAAAAGAGAGTCCATGAAGGTCGCAAAGATTACGCATGCGACGAGTGCGAAAAGAAATTTGGACAAAAAGTGCATTTACTCAACCACCAGAAAACAGTCCATGAAGGGCACAAAGACTTTGCTCGTGACTAATGCGAAAAGAAATCATGATTGTAAATATTTGTAGATACTTAAATAGATGTTTTTCTAAAATTTCAATAAAAATTGTGCCGAAATTATCGTATCTGTGCGCGTGTTATCAAGTATCATTACACCTTTGTTCATTGTCGTGGTGGTTTAATATTTTCGGCTACAATTTTTCGTGCAACGATCATCTGAGAGTTTTTTTCCACGTCTTATTTCAAGCTGTAAATGGAGCGAGTTTTTAGTTAGGTGTTGGATTTTTAATAAACCAATGTGATAATAACAATACATTCTCACTGAAAAAACCAACTTAGAAATCATTTAATGATTAAATATAAACCAAAAATGTTTCCTAAATTGTTTTTAAATTCTAATTGTTTTCGAGTGGTGTGAACGGCAAATAAAGTTAGCGTAGGGCGATACTTTTTCTAACCCACCACTCCGAATGAAATAATTATAGTAAAGAAATAATAGTTACAAAATTTAAAAACATTTTTGTCATCCATAAATTTGCAGCGCCATCATCGTAATGGGACAAAGGAGCAAAAATGCGACGTTGATAGTAATAATGACTATAATAATTATTAGTATTGTATTTTTGAAAAAAAAGTTCAGATGCATAAGTTATTAATTTCCAAATATTGAGCAGTTGACTAAAATTAAAAAAAAGCTTGAGAGTCTTTGTAAAACTGAACTTTTTTTCGTTTAGTCGTATTATGAAATTCATAATAGCAGTAAATCTTTCAGTACTTTCATCAAAAGATGCGTTCATAAATTATTCACATTAGGATTAGCTTGTAACTGCGCTCGTTGCTGCTCATTTATGCGTCATTATAAGCCAATATTACAAGAAATATAGCGTACATATAAAGCTGATAAAATATTATCCTGCATCGTCGTATCTGTCGACGTCGTCGTAGTCATTGTTTTTTCCTGTTATTACGCTCACGTAATCGCATCTCTTGTGTTTCTTTCGCAGATACTAAGCACGCGATTGTTCAGAAGAAAGCCGGACAAGAAGCTCAAGTCCGTGACGATAATCCACAGCTCGACGACGGAGACTGTGCGACTGCCGCCGGAAGGAGCGGAGGGCGTGACGGTGCATCCACCGGCCGTGAGGGCCAAATTGCCGCTTAATAAGAAGGTACGGGAGAAGCGACGCAGGCCCAAAAGGAAAAAGGACGCGATCGCTCACGACAAGGCATTGTCCAAGGTACGTTTACGTAATAATGCCTCGCGCAAAATCATCAAACTTCGAGGCTTGTAATAAAAGCCGAGTTGACTGATGCTTTCGAATGGTGCATTATCGAACGAGCGTTTTTGTATCGTTTTTTAATTTTTCTTCAAATTTTTCACGCAGACGAAGAGAAAGCGCGTCGCAGCCTCGCAGAATGTTAGCTCGAACGGTCCAGCGCCGTCCGCGCCACCGGAGGAAGCAGTGAAGAAGCGCGGCCCCCCTGCCACGGTTCCGCCATCGTTACAGACTCCAGCCACGGCCGAAGCAACGAAAGCCACCGCCAACACGGCCGAAGCCTCGAAGAGCCCTCAGCCGATTACCCAAGCGCAGCAGCAACAGCAGCAGCAACCGAGTGGTCGTCGCGTCGCGAAGGACAAGTCGACGAACGACAAAGCCAACCCCTCGTCCGCGGAGGCCAACTCGGCAGCGGTGACGGCTTCCGCGGTGACAGCAGCTGCGCTCACGGCTGCAGCGATCGTCGCCAAGAAGAAGTCGTCCTCTCAGCAGCAATCGACGCAACAGCAGCAACAATCGCAGCTGCAACAACAGTCACAGCCGACGCAGCAGCAGCAGCAGCGCAAAAAGAAAGAAGTGATCGACTACTCGGCGAAGCAAGCCGAGCAGGCGGGCGAACCTCTGCCACCGCCGGGTGTGCCGGTAGCGGTGGGCGGCTCGACGAACGCCGTGCCGATCGTCGCCCCGGTCGTGCCCGCCGCCGTGGTCATGAGCTCGTCGGGCGCCGCCACCGACCCCAAGAGCAAGGTGCGCTCCTGGCTGCTCAACTCGCACACGCCCCAGCTGCCCAAGAGCAAGTCGCAGCCCGTCAACTTGCAGGCCAATCCGTTGCGCTCCGGCAACGCGGCCGCGCTCAGATCCGCCGCTGCGCGGTAAGTCACTGCTTTGACAATTATCGATTTCCCGTCTCGAGCTCGAGCTCGAGCTCGCGATGTATACACATAATATTTATACACTCATTAGGGAAACTTTGCTCGTACATCATGCGGCAACGCACTGCGCGGCGCTCGTCATACAACTTCATGTTTCGTATATGTTACAGGCAAGCGAATTCGAAAAGGCTGACGGGCTCGAAGTCACGCAGCGTTGGCAATTTGACTGGTGCCGCTGCGTTGGCGGCGGCTCAGGCGGCAGCGACGAACGCCGCTGCCACGGGTACTGGTGCATCGCCAAACAATACAGCCGCGGCAGCGGCGGCGACGACGACTACCAAAGGCAACAACAACGAGCGAGTCAGTCTGCAGGTGCTGTACAAGCCGCCGTTCAAGTTCAGCTGGAGGCTGCGTCGGCCGGACAAAGCGACGGCCACTACGACGACGACGACGGCGGCGGCGGCTGCGGCTGCTAAGGCTGCCAAGGCTAAGGCGGCCAAGGCGAGGCCTCAGCGCACGGGGGTGCTGCTGCGCACCATCGCCGATCGCAAGGCCCACAAGGAGCGCAAACGCAAGTCGAAGCCCAGTCGGGCCTCGTCCAAGCTCAGCCAGGCGTCGTGCATCGGCGAGCCGGCCAACTCCGATCTGCACACCGTGCCCTCGGACCTCGAGGTTCTGCTCTCCGAGAGCGAGTTTCTCTTCAACGATACTTAAGAAAATTTGCGATTGCGGCTGTGTACCTAATTTGTGCACCCATTAAATGTATTGGTTTGGATTTCTCGAATTAGTTTTTATATCGATCTTTTATAATTAGTAGTCATTTTAGTTTTTTTCTCATTAAGCTCTTTCATTTTCGATATTTCCGATCAAGCTCAACTCTGAAGTAAAGTTTTTTGTGCAAGTAACGAAAAATAAACATCGATTCATGCGGTTCATCATCAATTGGCTACCATCAATATTTTTAATTAAAAAAATTGATTGAAAGTAATTTGCTTCCACTGAAATAAATTAACCATCGTAAATGCATAAAAAGTATAACAGGAAATATATTTCATATTATCAAGTTCCTACTGCCTTTCACTACTTAATGTAACTATAATGTTTAAGCTTTAACAATTGTAATTTGGAAATCCGAACCGATACATTGATGCAATGTCAGGTCAAAGCGACAATTACTTAACGACCGCCAGGCCAATCGTTATTCGAGCAGTAATAAGACTTAGACATACTGCCAGTAAAGAATAGGAATACACGCAGGCTCGATTACCGCGCAACGCGTTGAGCTATCGTGCGAGGAGGAAACACACTGCCAAGAGGCGAGAAAGCACGGGGGGTGTCGCACTTTTGTACATAAGATTTACTGTGATTTTTTAGCGAGTCTCAAGAGCACCATTGAATGAGCTTGCTTGCGAAAAAAAAACGAAAAAAAAAACAAAAAAAGTTTGAAGTAAGAAAAGCAATGTTCCTGAACAACGACAAGCTGAGGCGGATAAAAAAAACGGTAAAAAATTCCGGTGACTTGGCGTGCGCGCGCGCGCGTTGGATGAACTTTCTCTTCGGTTAACTTTTAGTTTTTTTTTTTTACTTTTTTTTTACTCTTTTTGCCTCTTCAAAGGTCGTCGTCCAAATGTAGAGTTTAAAAAAAGAATGACGACGAACAGGATGCGCTAATGCCGTGGTATTATTCTTCGGACTAACTGCTGTCGTTGAAAAATAAGGAGTTTCAGCGTCTCATAGAGTTTTGTCGTATCGCGCGCTCAGACTTAATAATTTTTTTTCTCATTTATTTCAATAATATAAATATGTCATTGCTTAAAAAAATGTGAGCTCTATTATAAATAAATATCGTTCGTTTGCAATCTGTGTAAGATGTGCTTAATCGACTAGTCATAGACTTGCTAATGTGCTAGATCTCGTGAGTTCTTTTAAACTGATAACTTTTAGATGATCTTCGCGTTCTGTATGAGAATTATTTTACGAAATTTCGATTAAATATCGAATACTAAAAGTCATAACGCGAGGATCATCGGTCATCTGGAACTGAGCAATTATGAGTGTAAATACTTAATCTTCGGTAAATCGCCACTCAACAATTAAAACTACGAACGAGCGGTGACAAAAAGAAAGAAAGAAATATAATTTGCCAAGTCAGAACTTTTATACACACGTCGGGACCACACGCCCGTTCATAGATGAATAATATGTATCTGCTTGCAATGAAATAATCAGATTTTCATTGAAATTATGTTGGTATACAATAATCCATGGAAAGCTCAGAAATATATTATTTTATTCAATGAACGCCTGAAAAAATAAATTATAATTTTCCATAAGTATTTATGTAAATCTATTTTATTTCTATTGACGAATCGCATCAAATAGCCAGTATCTCCGTACGTTATTGAATCAAAATTATATTCTATTTCTAAGAGATATATCATGGAATATTAGGATGAACGATTCTTTTGTTATGATTGAAAATGTTTCAATTACTCTTAAAACGATAAATTTTATCGAAGTAATAGTGATGGATAAAAGTTTGGTATGCTACATTAAAAAGATCGATAATTCTCGAACCAACAGCTGCTCTCGATGACGTCGTTCCTCTATAGCTAGAAATTCATTGATAAAAAAGTTTCGCACGGTTCTAGCATGTAAATATGCATAAACTAAACGTCATAAAGTAATGTATAGCACCGCACGACTCCTGGTGGTCGAGAAACCGCAAACGGCTCTCAGTGCTATCAACGGAAACAATACATATAAATACAAAATAATATGAATACGATGTATGTATATATGGTATAGATAAATTCTTTCGTACGTCGGTTATTATTATATATAAAAGCAACTAACGTGTTACTGATATTTTTGTGATGATTGTAAATAAAATATAAAAAAAAGATGAAAAATAACCGACTAATGTCGTAAGATGAATGTAAAATAGGGTTTAAATTTATTTCTGCTTCCGAATAAGATACTATATATTTATGACTATGAATTATTTTTTGCCGTCGACTTATTTAAGTGCATTCGTAACGCCGAGTAAGAATCAATTAAATTGACTTTCATGTTGCAGCAGCTTTCATGAACTATAATTATTGTCATACTGCCTTTGTTGCATTGTTCATTATATAAGTGCTAGGATTATAATTAATTTCTTATAACAATGTTGTACTGTCATGATCTATATTGATATCGTACTTATTATAGAAAGAATACTTCTATTTTCAGTAAGTTGTCTCATTTACTATGTATTAGATTGGAAAATTATTAATATCATGATCTATTTTATTTTATGCGAATGATTTGAATGTTATTGTTCGCTTCTTATCTATTAACGATCGGTGCTACTTTAACTGCTGTTATAAGCACTAAGCTACGTGTAAATCATACGAATAATTTACGTCTCAATAAGAAAAGTAAAAAAGGAAAACCATGATCCGGAACAAAAAATTTTATCAAAAACTTTTTTCTGATTTCAAAACACTCTTTTTGGTCAGATAAAATTTAGACAATGATGAATCTCAGTTCTGCAAGGAAATGTTCGCAGGATATTGATTACTTTCAGGTCAGTGCGCGTTTCATAGAGCTAGAAACGTTCAAGATTTTATACTTTTAAAATTGATCAAGTATGGCAAAATTTTAAAGTTTACGCTCGGGAATATTTCTTGAACAATAAATAAATTTAAAAAACTGAAATTAATCTTAGGTTTGAAATTGTAAAAACACACCGACCCCTGCGACATGAACGTGATATATAATCCTAGGCTAATTATTTTATAGTAAATTATATTTACTATGTGTACTATTGCGCTGGTCTTCCATTGGATTAATTTTTGTAAGTAATTATTTTTGATGGTTTACTTTTTAAGAGAATTGACTTTGACTGTAGGAATCAATTTCGTATGAAATTATGAAACATAGTTGACTAAGCTTGAAAAATTAGAGAGATGTGTGAGTATCAATTAATGTAGACCAGTTTGGAAATATGCAGATGATAACGTTAACTTGAAAATGCCCATCTGCACTAATTTACAATAATTATCAATTTCTAAAATTGTTAAAGTATGACTCGTTTATTTTATTGTGTTAGATTAATGAAACTCAATAAAAATAGATGCGCTTGATATGTTGTTTTTATAAAAGGCCTGATAGCATTTAAGTTGAATCCCGTTAACAAGACATATTGATTGATATGGCTGCTGTATTTTTACACTACAACTTGTGTGTAAATAATGTTAACGATGGCTGTAACATTCCTGTACTATGTATATACAAAATGTACTAATAAAATTATGAAATGAACCGAATCATAAGTATCAATTTTTTTGACAAACATTTTAATAATTTTTATGGGAAAATACAATTAATGGATATTCAATACTAACGATATTTAAGTTACACTAATGTCATGAATTGACTTCAATTTTTTATTTTAAAAACTAAGATTACATTTCCTTAAAGTGCAGATAAATATTGACAGAAAAATAAGTTAAGGTCATATACTTTTCAAAAGTTTGCATTATTTTTAATTCAAGTAAAGTGTAATTATCATTTTAAAAACAACGAAAACAAAATTTAAGAACACTTATGTCTATAAAAAATACTTTGAGTACGTTTAACACAATTTTAAATTTAAATATTAGCTGCCAAGCAAATATTATACAAATCTTCGTTTATCAAAAGCTCGATGATCTTATTACAGATCTCAATTGGGAGCTGGTTGCGTGTCAGCTTCAAAAAATGTTCCTTTGTCCATTGCTGGCAAGATCCTCTCATTAGTTTCTCGCAAAGATGTTCAGCACAAGCCTGCTTGTATTTTTTGGGAACAACCCATGATTTTTTTGAGCACTTGAAGTTAAAGTAGTCAGAATATTTTAGTAGCTTTGTTGTCTCTTCAGGTTGTTTCCGGATCAAATCGTAGAGCGACACTCTCGGACTTATCATTATCATTATTTTTTTTGCTTCATTAGCGAACTCCTCCTCGTCAAACCAGTATTCGTCGAGATTCGCTGACTTCTTAAACAATCCGGAGTCAGAGAATAACTTCATCATCGCCAGAGCGTCGCTACGATGCAATTGGTATCCTCTATTCTCGAGACACTTGAGGACGGCCAGAGCGCCAGTCGCTAGTCTCAATTTAAAATGAACATGATAACGCCACGGTCTAGATCCTTCTACTAAGAGAGCCTCTGACGGAAAATCGAAGCTCGACAGATCGGTACAATGATCCAAGAGTACGTCGACCACGTGTGGCAAAAAATTAGCCACAGCCCATTGCAACGGTGTCCAACCCAAGTTGTCCCGGGCGTCGACGTCCACCGTCTGATGCTTTTCATCGTTTATCTTGAAGAACGCCTCCACGAAGTCGTCATCGGAATATCTCTGACAAATAAAATGAAGAGGAGTCACTCCCTCTACGTCGGTCGAGTTCGGATTGGCACCGTAATTCAGCAATAATTCAGCTACGATCTTCATTCGGCCAAGCTTATCGTACTTCTCCTCTTCCTCCTCCTCCCCCTCCGGCATCCACTTGAACTCATTTTCTTCGTCATGGATTTTGAAGATTGTCTGCGCCATGTCTTCGTCGCGGTAATAATCCTTGCAAACACGGTGGAGAGGAGTCAATCCCTTTGCATCAGTCGCGTTTGGATTGGCGCCCTTGCTGAGCAGATATTTGATCACGTTCTTGTAGTCGGTTCGTGCAGCATAGTACAGCGGTGTCAGACCCTTTTCGTCCGGAACGTCGACCTGCACCGGTTTGTATTGGTTGTCGCAATGCTCGACCAACATCTCCACCAAATCTTTATCGTCGCCTCTCATGCAAGTATAGTGCACTGGCGTGAATCCTTCCTTATTGATCAAATTTGGGTTGGCCTTATATTTCAGTAACAACGGCATCAAGTGTTTTTGCCCGCTGTCCAAAGCAGAATGAAGGCCCGAATCGCCGGTTTCTGTCACAAGACAATTGGGACTCACCCCCGCATCGAGGAACCTCTTGACGATGTTCTGCAAGCCAGCCTTGCAGGCCGCGTGGAAATGGGTGAAGCCCGCGTCGTTGGTGTAGTTCACGTCGAACCTCTGGTATATTTGAAAAAGCTCACCGACCGCCTCTTCCGAGTAACAGACGATATCGTTAGCCGCAAGATGAATCGCTGTGCTACGACGCGACGACGGCTTGCCATTTTCGTCGAGGTCGGGCGTGTCTCTGTAGCGAGTGCGAAGTACAAACCTGATAAATCGTTTGCCTGGAAAACCAGAAAACCATCCTCCTTTCTCGTGATACAAGGAATCCGAGAGAAGCAAGTCAATTTGTTCCTTTCGAAAGATGTCTCGAAGATCGGGTAATTCAGTTTTCCACTTCTTGATAATGGGATAAATTTTGCGAAGAAGTTCCATTCGATCTTGTTTGACCTCCCAATTCACCTTTTCCTTCAAGATCTTCAATTTTTCCAGATTAGGGAGATTCTTAAAATCCGCATCTTGGCCTTCACCTTCGTCGTGGGAACTATCGTCGGATTCGGTCTCGCATGTACACTCGTGCCTGCAGTTGACAAAATACATTTTTAGGCGCACTTTCACTAACACAGTCGCTAATAGTTAGGAATATTATAATTTTTCGTTGCGAGATTCACTCGCTGCAGTCAATGCGATTCTTTGTTCGCGTTGCGGCGTCGTAACTTGTACTGATGCTCGTACTGCACTGCGGTCCACACAGAGTGTAAGGATGAGCGCGAGCTACCGTGTGTGTCGTTAGACTGAGCATTGAGCAACTCGAATGAACGTGCACAGCGCGGGAGCGAAACAAGTGAGCGCACAAGAGAGAGAGAGAGACAGAGCCATACGACAGTCGACGTTACAAAGGCTTGCGTCGAGCACTACTCGCTTCCGTCTGCAGTGGTTCTTGCTGCAAATAGACTCTCGGGCCTCGAGATATTTAGAATCGCCGACCGGCCAGTCACGGCGCGCGAAAGCCTTTGTCTCTGAGAAATTTGTAAAATCAAACGACATCGCGCTTGCTCGTCCGCTCGTTTTTCTCGGGTCGATTCCTGTAACTTATCCACGTTAAAAAGTTTCATTTGAATAAAAAATTTTTAGATCTTGCTAATGTCAAAAACTTTTTTGATGCAGACCATTTTAATCAATGTTTTTCTCCTGCACGAATCAAACTTTTCATAGGCGATTTTTCACGATTTAAAATTTTTATTGTAAAAAACGAATTAATTTAAATATTTATATACAAAATTCAAGAATGCATCAAAATAATATTCATAAACTGTATAATTTTGAAAATTAATTTTTAATATTAGTTTTTTTGATTCAAACAATCAACGATGGGGCTGGTTATTGAAAAATTTAAAACACAAAAAATTTGAAATCGAAGCATATTTATTCGAATGATCTCAAATATTAATTGGCAACAGGCATATAAAAAACACTGCAAACATATTAATCGCCATCAGAAATTTGGACATTTAATCGCCAAGCAAATATACAATAAATCTTGGTTCTTCAGTTTCTTTAAGATAATTTCACAACAAAGGATTGGTAGTTGGTTGCGGGTCAGATCCATAAAAGAATCCAGTACCCATCGCCGTAATAAACTTCTTGACATCATCTCGCACAGATGCAAAGCAACGTACTTTTCGAGTCCTACACTGAGCAAACACATTTGTTTCGACCGCGCGAACTCGAAGTACTCTCTGTACGAGAGTGATTTCTCTGCCTCTTTGGGTCTCAACTTGATCAAATCGTAGAGCGACAGACACGGATCATTTTCATCGCTCGGTCGTCTTATCATTATTAATTTTGCTGTAAATCTCACAAACTCAATTTCATTATACCGACATTCGTCCAAATCTGTCGACTTCTCGAATAATTCATACTTGACAAAAAATTTCATGACCGTCAGAGCGTCGCTTCGGTCCAGCACGTAGCCTCTTTTCTCTAGGCACTCGACGACGGCCAGAGCGCCGGATGCTTGTCTCAATTTAAAATTAAACTCACTTTCTTTATGGTTCCAAGGCAGTTCACAATTTCCACCAAAGTAACTCTCGGTAGGAAAAACGAAACTAGACAGATCCGCACCATGATTCAAGAGTAGATCAACTGTATCTAGTAAGAAATTCGCCACGGCCGATTGAAGTGGAGTCCGGCCAAACTTGTCACGGACATCGACCTCGACCAGCTGATTTAATTCGTCGCAGATCTCGAATAAAATTTGCACCAAGTTGTTATCGTCGTACGCCTGACAGGCCACGTGAAGAGGAGTCTGTCCCTCTGAGTCGGCCAAGTTCGGGTTGGCGCCTCTTCTCAGCAGCAATTCGGTCAGCCTCTTGCGATTGTTGTGCAAAGCATAATGTAGCGGTGTTCGGCCCTTATTGTCCACGGCGTTGACCAGCAAGATTCGATGCTCATCGTCGTTGATCTGGAAGAATATCTCCACCAAATCGTCATCTACGTGTTTCATACAAATAATGTGCAGAGAAGTAGATCCCTTCAAGTTGGCCAAATTCGGGTCGACGTCACTTCGAAGCAGCAGCTGTGCTACTATCTTATGATTACCGGCCAGAGCCATATGAAGCGGCGAATCCCTGGTTACTTCATCGATGCAGTTAGGATTCTGCCTAGACTCGAGAAATTTCTCGACGACGCCTGCAAGGCCATACTTGCAGGCCACATGAAAATGCGTTAATCCACCCTCATCGGTGTAATTCACGTCGAATTTGTCGTAAAATCTAAAAAGCTCACGTATCACGGCATACTTGTTAGGAAACCAACCCGATCTAGCTGCAAGATGCAATGCTGTGGTGTGACGTGGCTCGATGTCTCCAATGACGCGGGACTGCGGGTCTTTGCAGCCGCTGCGACTCACGAACTCGATGAATAGTTGTGCTCGATATGCATTTTCATCCATGTAATTTATGGAATCCATAAGAAGCCTATCAATTTCTTTACTTAGAAAAACTGTCAAGAGATTTCGACTCTCTAATTCTCTCGCATTTCTAATTCTCTCTCGATATTCGCCGTTCCATCCATCAAAGATTAAATAAGAAATAAATTTATCAAGAAAATCACGCCGCTCTTTTTCAACCTCCCAATTGGTCTTTTCTCCTAAGCTCTTCAATTCCAATAATTTTTCTCGATTATGCAAGTCGGACATGTTTATCGTTCTGCGCACTCACACACAATACACAATCGTTTACTTATAATTTGAAGTAAGTATATACGTTCTTCGTCACTAGAATCGTTCGCTGCAGTGTGTTCCTTTGTTCGCGTTGCAGAGTCGTAACGGGTTAGTCGTGTACCGACTATATTAGACACACTATGATCTACAGAATCATTAGCTCGAAAATTAAAAAAAAATACTTGGACTGAACAGATGAACACGTACACAGCACGAGAGAGAAAAAATTATGTTTTTTGGTCGACGTTTATAGGTGAGAATGCACACGCATGAGCAGCGCTCGGGTCTGTTAACTACTCGACGCAGCAGAAGTAAACGTGCCGAATGCGAATTCAACATGGACACTCGAGGAGGCCGTTGAAACTTGAAAGACTGTTTCTAGGAGGAGTGCAAAGATTGCAATGCCCACAATTTTTATTTGAAGAATGTGTTCATCGCCAAAGCTTGGTGATTGGTTGACTTATTCTCGTGATTCGAAACACCATATTTTTTGAATCGACATTTCCCCTCAATGGATCTGCTATCGAACTTCTCATTGGAAACCTTTTTTATCGTAAAATGTATGCAGTAACACATTTTTTTTCAAACAACACGAAAAAATATAAATATTTATACGGAAATTCAAGAATATTTCTAAAAATAGCTATTAATTATTTATATTTTAACTGTAATTTTAAATGTTTTAGAATTTAATAAAAAAGGGAAAAGCTGAGGCCATTTCCTTTCGGATTGTCGAGTATTTTTATTTTTGAAAATAGGTGAAAAAAAAAACAAGCAAATTTATAAAATCAAATTCTTATCAAGTTTATTCTTTTGAAGTACATAAAAACGCTGCAAAATTTAATAAAACCAGTCATTAAAAGGGACTGTAAATATTCTTATCGTCATCACGAGCTTTGGCTTGCAGACGCCAAGCAAATACGCCGCAAATCTTCGTTAGGTAGTTGCTCAATGACCGTGTCACAGCAGAGAATCGGCAACTTGTGCCGCGTCAGCTCGATGAGAGAATCCAGTGCCCATCGTCGGAAAAATCTTCTTGATGATATTTCGCACAAGTACGTACTACAACCATCGCTATCCTTTCTAGAAAACCAGTGCCAGTTATCGATCGAGTTCACGAATTCATAAATCTCAGTAAACGTGAATAGTTTTTCCGCCACTCCGGGTCGTAATTGAATTAGGTCGTAGAGCGACATATTCGGCGTTATCATCATTTCTTTTGCTTTTTTCACGAACTTCTCGTTATCATGCCAATGTCCGTCAAGATCCGCCGGCTTTTTGAAAAATTTATGCCTATTGACCAATGCGTTCATGATCGTTATGGCGCCTCTTCGGTCTAGCTTGTATTCTCTTTTTTCTAAACGATCGACAACGTCCAGAGTGTCAGACAATAGCCTCAATTTTGACCAAATCGATTCGGGATACCATTTCAATCCCTCGTCGAAGTGACTCACAGCGGGAAAAACGAAACTAGATAGATCAGCACCTTGATTCAAGAGTATATCCACTGTATCTAGTAAGAAATTCGCCACGGCCCACTGAAGTGGTGTCCGACCCAACTTGTCGCGGGCATCGATCTGCACCGTCTTTTGGATGTCTCTGTTGACCTCGAAGAATAAATTCGTTAAATTATCGTCATTCGTGTATCTGTGGTTGTATCTCTGGCAAATGATATGCAGAGGTGTCGATCCTTCCTCGTTGGCTAGATTTGGATCACCCCGTTTCTCAGCAGGGACTCTACCAAGCGGTTGTGTCTGTACTCTACAGCCAAGTGCAATGGGGTGTTACCCAACTTGTTCCTGGCGTTTATCTGGTCGGGCACCAACTGATCGAGCTCTGCATTGATCTCGAGGAACATCGTCAACAAGTCTTCGTCGCCGCCGTTTAAATGGCAGATGCTGTGCAGAGGTGTCGATCCTTCCTCGTTGACTGAACTCGGATCGGCGCCTCTTCTCATCAGCATCTCGACACAGTCGCTGCAGCCGGTCTCCAGTGCCGAGTGTAACGGTGTGTCACCCCGCTCGTCCCGGGCATTGACCTGCAGCTTCATATTTTTATCGTCGCAGAACTTTAAGAAAAGCTCGGGCAAGCTTTTCTTCACGGTATCACGATTGTGATCGCAGTAAGATCTCTTGACAATGGCGTGCAACGGTGTCAATCCCTCTGCAGAGGCTAAATTAGGATCAGCCCCGTTTGTCAGCAGCAATTCGACCACCTTTTGGCGGTTCCATCTCAGTGCCAAGTGAAGCGGCGGATATAATGGTTCTTCTTCTTCATCATCATCATCATCATCATCATCATCATCATCTTCTTCTTCTCCTTCATCTTTTTCTTTTTTGCTTTTAATGAATTTTGGTGCAACAATATTCGGGTTCTGCCCGAGCTCGAGAAATTTTTGTACGATATCGTCGAAGCCAAACTGGCAGGCGGCGTGAAAATGTGTATAGCCAAACTCGTCGATGTAGTTCACATCGAATCTGTGGTATATTTTAAAATAGTTACGGACGAGGTCGTCGTTCCACATGTATTTACCCGCATAATGCACTAATGTGCTGCGATTCAACAGTGGCTTGCCGTCTTCGTCTATCTCGAGCTCGTCTTCGTAGCCGAACTTCATCACAAAACTGACTATTTCATCTTGATGATATTCGCACTTGGTGAGGAGCCAATCCATTTCTCTAGGACGAAGCACTTTTCGAAAATTTGGATATTGTCCCTCCCAATCTCTGATCAAGGAACGAACTTTGGGGAGAAAATCATCTCGATGTTTTTTCATGTCTTGGATCACCAATTCACGCATACTCTTCAGTTTTCGTAAATTTGAGATTATCTTGTAATAGTTCGCGATTTCGGAATTGAAGTCGTACTGGCATCCAACACTGTCATTGTAGCAGTATATGTCGAATTTATCGTCGGCCATTGTTTCGCGCGCACTTTAATACAAACACAACACAGTCGCTTATGATTCGCGATATTTTTTATTTCTTCGCGAAAGTCACTTTCAGAGAACGAATCGATCTTCCTTTGCCGCTCACACTGCTGTCCGTTACAAAGTCACGAGCCGAATGGGGCAGTACTCGTAACTCACCGCAGCAGACTCTCGACGCTGTCGATCAATTGCAGCGCGCGAAATAAACTGGCTCTGAGAAATCTATCGACGCCAGGACTTTTCAAATTTCTAACGAAGATAAGCACCTTCCAAATGTTTACAAATAAAATGAACACGTCAGAAATGTTACTTTTTGTAATTTTTGTTTATATATACGTTGGACCGAGCAACACATAATATACAGCACTAGCGAGACAAACGAATGCAAGACTCAAATTTGATAATATGGCACGAGCGCCCCAAGTAGCGGTCGGGCCTATTACTCGAAGCTGTACTAGTGAGCGAGCGGCGAAGAAAATCCTCTCTGATTTTTCATTTGAAAAGGGGAAAAAAATTTTAGGCCTCATTTATGTAAACAACATTTATTTGGAGAATTATTATTATTACTTTAGTCGGTAGTTGGTTAATTAATTGTTTACTTTTTCTTGTGATCCAAAATATCTAATTTTTTTTAATCGATATTTTATCTGCGTGAATCCACGATCAATCTTTTCATTGGCAAATTTTTTCCTCTCAAAATTTAATATTGCACGGGCCGCTTGAATGTCCCCGCCTTTGCAACTTTTCGCTTGCGGACGCGCTGACGTTGTATGACGACAGTCACAATTTCAAAGCGAACACCGCGGATCGCGCTTTGCCGTATTTTGATTGCACCTTACCTTACACGTTTAACATAGCAGACTTCGCATCGAGATTGTCATGTGCGGTTCTGCATAGCGTTAAAAAATCAAGTGAAACAAATTTTAGCGATGGCTTCGAAAGAAAACAATCTTTCCAGCCTCTATGCCGAGCTCTATAAGCAAGGGCAAAATCAAGAATACGAGAGGGCGTTGAAAACTGCCAACAGAAGTGAGTGTTGTTGATTGTTGTCAAAAAAAATCTGGACTTTCAACAGCTGTTGTTATGATGCTCATTGAAATTTGTTCTTTATTCCAGTTCTATCTTTGTCTCAAGAAGATGAGTCGGCCCTTCACTGTAAAGTCGTTAGTTTTATACAACTATCAAAATTCAATGATGCTTTACAAATCATTAATAAGTATCCTAAACTTTTACCGTAAGTTGATTTCAATAAAGTTTCTACTTTTGGCACTGACAGCTGTATTAATAATTAAATCAATTATATTCTAGAAAATTGGAATTTGAGAAAGCGTACTGTCTTTATCGTTTAAATCAAGTATCAGAAGCTTACAAAATAATTGAAAACATACAAAATCCTTCATTGAAAATAAAGGAACTGAAAGCTCAGATACTTTATCGATTGGAAATGTATGAAGATTGCTTTGCAATGTATCGTGAGATCATAAAAAACTCCAATGATGAATATGAAGATGAAAGAGAAACTAATCTTGCAGCTGTTTGTGTTCACTTGGCAATGTCAGATTCTGTAAGTGACCATAATTCATAACTAAAATTTTTGCTTTATATATGTTGACGTTTCTTTTATTGTTTTGATATTTAGAATATTGATACTCCAGTATTAAGAGAAGATACCTATGAATTAATGTACAATTCGGCGTGTCAAATCATTGGATCAATTAATGGTGACAAAACAAACTTAACTAAAGCTGAAAAAAAGCTTCGTACTGCTGAAAAAACATGCAAAGATTCTTTGGAAGATGATGGAGCAACTGAGGAAGAAATAGAGGATGAACTTGCTATTATTAGAGTACAGCTTGGTTATTGTTTGCAACTTCAAGGAAGAGAAAAAGAAGCTCAAGCCTTATATATTGCTGCTTTGAAAAAACGTCCAGATGATATATCTCTGGTGGCTGTAGCAAGTAACAATGTTGTGACCCTCAATAAAGATCAAAATGTATTTGACAGTAAAAAGAGAATGAAAAGTGCTACTCAAGATGGTTTAGAACATAAATTAACTTCTAAGCAAAGAAAAAGTATTGCTTACAATCAATGTGTTCTTGCCTATTATACCAATCAGGTTTGTAATTTATTAAATAACTAGTTTTTTATATTTTTATTCATACTAATAAGTTCAATGTGTCAAAAGGGAGAGCAATGCCAATCGTTGTGTAAAAACCTTATTAAAGAATATCCAGATATGCTTATCAATGGTGTGACAGTACAAGCTGTTCAGTTAGCAAGAGAGGGCAAGTCTAAAGAAGCGGTGAAATTATTAGACCAATATGCTAAAGGAGAAAATTATTTGCCCATTAAATTGGCGTGTGTTCAACTTCTATTGGGTAATGAAGAAAAAGAAGATGCTATTAAAGTATTGGAAGGTTTGAATGAAACAGAAAAGTCATTACCTGGAATAGTAAGCACATTAGTCACATTACACATGGCTAATAATGATAGGGCTAAAGCTTCAGCTGTTCTTAAAAATGCTGTTAACTATTATAAGAAAAATAAGGTAAATATTTTGTCACAATAAAAACTTAATTGACAAATGTATTCCATATTTAGTATTAATGATCAATTATTAACTAAATTTAGGAAAGCACTGGTAGTTTGGGAAAACTATGGCGACAAGCAGCAGATTTCCATTTAAGAGGAGGAGAAGTTACTGTAGCTGCTGCAAGTTTAGAAGAACTTTTAGCTGCTAATCCATCCGACACAAAAACTTTGGCCCAGTTAATTGCTGCTTATGCACAATTTAATCCAACAAAAGCACAAGCACTGTCTAAGAGGTTGCCTTCGATAAGTGACTTAACAGAATTAGCAGATGTTGATGCCTTAGAAAGTAGCAATTGGATCATTGGTATGAAAGTGGTCAAAAAGAAAGTGGAACCATCACCAGGGTAAAGAATTTTATTTTTTACTTAAATACTATGTATATGAAATCTAAGTTGGTTAATTAATTTTTGTAAATTTTTAAATTACAGAAAACCTGAAGCATTAGATAAGAAGAAAAAGAAAAGAAAGCGTAAGACCAAGCTGCCTAAAAACTATGACCCTAATGTTGCTCCTGATCCTGAAAGATGGTTACCAAGGCATGAAAGAAGTGGCTTCAGAAAGAAACGAGATAGAAGAAATCGCGATGCTGCTATGAAGGGCACACAAGGAGCTGCCACAGGAGCTAGTGATCAATTGTACGCAAAACTTATCTTCTCATAACCAAATTATTGTAAAATTATTTCTAATATCTTTTAATATTTTTTAAAAATTATAATAATATTCTTTCAGTGATATCACTAAAATGTCTACGTCGAAACCATCACCGAATCCTCGACAAACCCCAACAGTAGAAACATCTGGTCCAAGGCAGCAACAAAGAAAGGTTCAGCAAAAAAAGAAAAAGAAAGGAGGGAAATGGTGATAGATTTTATTACACATACAATCATTAATTTTCGGTATGAATGCGTTTTTGGTGATGCAACAAAATTTGGTAAAATCTCAATTTTTTCATTTAATGATGTAAGGAAATAAAAGTCATTATTATCGTTGAAAAAATAGTTTTTTACTTATTTTAATCATATAATATACACGATATATCAACATTAGATATAGGTAACATTTTTTAGAAGTAATGATGTTCATGACTAGTTCTTATGCCATTTTATAATCCCATTGATTTAATAGAACAATGCAGTTTTAAATATAAAAATACGACAGAAAATTCTCGAAAATAATCCATTCAAGATTTTTACTAACAATAAATCTTCATTCTTTATTCATATAAAAATTAAAAGTTTTCAATTATACATTCTTCACAACGTTATTTTTTAACAAATAACTGGTCAGTTAAATTATTATTCAATATTAAGAATATAATTATTCTTACATTATTAACAGTAATTTTTCGTAGTCACACCGATAAATGGAAATTTTTATCTCTTAACTTTTGTTTATATATATGTAAAGTTGAATTTATCATAGAGTATTGATTTTTAGAACATCTAGTTTAAAGTAGTCTACTTTTTAACAGCACTAACTTGGATAAAAGTACAATTATACTTTATACTTTAAAATTTATAAATAAAGGAACGATACTTGATACAAAATCAAAAACAGTTTTATATGTTTTCGGATCTTGGCAACTAAAGGCACTTGCGTATTTACTTAAAAATATGTACAAATTAATGGAAAATCTAAGATTTTTGAGGAACAATGCCATCCCATATTTCTTCCCTTTGTTTATTGGCGAGCCTCTTTTTTTCTGCGAATAAAAAATCATTATTAATTTTTGACCAATAATTAAAAGAAAAAGATGAGATTTAAACTATGAGTTCTCCAATTATACCTTTTGCTTCGCGTAGGACTATTTTCTCTTGCTCTCGTTCTTGCCTTGCAGTTGCTAAAGTGACGCCAAGTGACTTTGTAACTAAACGCCTCGCAAGTGCAGCACACGTTTGAGGACGATCTCTGTAAGGTTGTAGAAACTCCGAAGTTCTTCGAGCTTTTGCTTTGCTTAGAGCTGTAGCTTCAGATAATGGTCTAGTTTTGACGAAAGGATGTTCTGAAGCTAAAACTTCAGCAGCTGAAAATTTATAAATATATGAATGGAGCAATTCAACAAAACTTTTACTTATTCATCAAGAAACATTTTTAACAAATTAATTTATCGATTAAAATAATAAATTACCTATTTTTGCGCTGCCAAAAACTCCTAGACAATGTGTATCATCAACCCACTTCAATTCAAATCCTCTACTTTTAAAGGAACTAAATATTGCTGCTAAATCCTGAGATTTAAGATCAGCGGGAAAGTTATAAATTTCAACTACATGACCGAATTCATCATTTGATATTTCAATTGGGGCTTTTTTAGTGCTTTTGCTTGTGCTCTTTGCTTGTTCAATTACAACTTCTCCAACTGAAGCAGTGATCTGAAAATATACAGAGTAGTCGTGTTAATAAATATTTATAAACTTTACTTTACATGAATATTTTTTACAAACTTACTTCATCCATAAGAGAAGGATCAAGACATTCTCCATCATCGTCGAACAACGTATCCCAATCACATTCGTCACGATTGAGCGTTTTTTGTTCACTTGTACTTTTACTTTTATCTGATTCAATTTTCTTCTTTTTTTCTGGTGGCTTTGATTCTGATGTTGGTGATATTGAATCTTTTTTACTTACTTTCTGTGTTTGTTTTTCTAATTTTTTAGGTTCAGATATTTTGAGTGTATCAGCTGAATTCTGTTTTTCAACAGTCGCAACAACTTTCTCTTTTTTTTTCTCAACTCTTTCAGATTCTGATATTTTGAGTACTACAGTTTTATTCTGCACATTTTTACTGCTTTTTTTAAGGCAAACATTTTTTTCTTGTTTATCTGAAGCAATAGTAGGTGGTTCAGTAATTTCTGACATTTCAACATCTGTCCTAGAACTATCTAACATTTCTTTAGAATTCATCACATTTTGTTCAGAATCTTTCAATATTTTCACATTTGCAGAACAACTAGTAGTAATTTGTTCTGAAACTAAAGAATTTTGTGCAGAGTCTTTTATAATTTCTACATTGTCTGTAAAACTATCGGTACTTTCTTCTGATTCAAGCAAGTTTTTTTCTATATCTTTCTCAACTTCTACTTTTCCAGGGCAATCATTTGGACTCTGTTCTGATTCAATCACACTTCTTTCAGTATCTTTTATAACTTTTACATCTGCAGTACAATTATCTGCACTTTCTTCTGATTCAATCATGTTTCGTTCAGGAATTTCGACCATCTGGACTTCTTTAGTACACACATCCATACAATTTTTTGATGATGGAATATATTGAAATGCATCATTGGTAATAGAGTCTGCCATTCTCTGGTTTTCTCTTTCATCAGATTCTGATTCTTTGGTAGATTCACTTGTAAGTGGTTTTTCAATTAAATTATTTACAATTACACTATTATCACTCTGTACTCTGTCGTTCGTTTTTTCATCTGAACTCTCGCGACTTCTGACGGATGTCTTTTTACTTGCTCGCCGTTTAGTTGTCACATTGTGCCCTTCCGACGTATTCTCGGGCGTATTCTCGGTTGCAATGGGAGGATCTTCGTTTTCTCCACCACTTCGCCTATGCTTGGGAACATAGACTGCCCTGTCTGGTCGTTTTTGGCGATTCTTTCTGTAAGCAAATATCATATTCATTTAATGTTAATTCTTCATGATGTGAGTAACACAATGCTCTAAAAATTGTTAATATTATTTACTCTCGACTAGTACTAGCAGAATTTGTATCAGTCGATCGAGTTTCAGGAGGCGACGATTCAGTCTGAGAACGCCTGGCGGCAGGTGGTCGATAAAGAGCCAGTGGAGCTAAAAATTTTTCATTTGTCAATACAACAAATTTCCACCAAACGAATAAAATAAAGTTAGAATATAAAACGAGTCTTACCTGGTCGAGATCGACGAGAATTATGTTCTGGAGAGGCGTTAGGGGTGGTGCTCTGATTTTTCTTTCCCATTTTGTTCAATGATTTCCAATTGAAACAATCTCCAGTTGCAGACGTA
This sequence comes from Trichogramma evanescens, assembly GCA_902732785.1. Taxonomy (NCBI): domain Eukaryota; kingdom Metazoa; phylum Arthropoda; class Insecta; order Hymenoptera; family Trichogrammatidae; genus Trichogramma; species Trichogramma evanescens. The sequence continues at coordinate 21,093 of CACVKI010140791.1, read as the reverse complement.
TTTTCATCGACTTTTGGAGTGCTGTAAATCAAATACGACGTTAGAAACTGGAGAATTATTACGTTGATGAATAATTTTTTTAGCTTTTTTTTAATCATATGTACCCAATAAAATCGCACTTGAAACAGACCACGAGTCGTCGCGAACGGCCTTGACCAACTGAAAATGTCTGTAAATCGCTAAATTGTTCTTGCACTAATTGATGCACGAGAAATCTTCTGTAATTATTCACGGACGGAAAAACAAGTACTCTGAAAAATGAACCAGATTTTTAAATTTTTTGATCTTCATGTCATTTTATTGAAATGAACTACATTTTCAATTGTAAAGAATTAAATGTTTAGATGTTTTTAAAAGTCCGACTGATGCTTTTACGTAATGAATGAATAATGGGATGAAACTGCATGTGCCGGCTACTTTCGTTAATAGCCCTCCAATCCGTTTTACTTCTTACACAATCAATTCGATTTCTTGCTTTTTTTCTCTCTCTCTCTCTCTCATTAGAGTAGAGCTTAGTTTATTGATTATTCGAACTGAATGATTTGTTCAATTAATACTGCATTGTGATCCCGTTTTTTTTTGTGTAAAAAGTAAATTTTATTAGAGTATGTAAAAGTAATGTGTACGCGATTGATTAAATTCCAATCTATGTAAATTAAAATCTACATTTTTTGATAAAAAAATTTTTTTTCGGCCTCATCTCGAATATCCATTCGATTTTAGTTTCATAAATGTTATTTTAGTAAAAAAGTCTGTAATGACAGTTGAGTTAAAACAGAAGAGAAATATCAACTGTGCCATGGTCAAAGCGATGTTATTAATAGCGTTGAAAAATGTCAAAGAAATAAGGAACGCTCCGAAAAAGTCTTGGTATCTCTGTAAAAATAGGTATTCGGAGTCGAGTGACCGATCATTTCAGGAATGATGTTTATAAAAACAAACGTTTAGTTTGAGGTTAAGTACGTAACTATAAACACAATGATGATTATATAGATAACACGGGTGAAATTTTAGATAATACATAAAAGCAGAGATCAATAACGTAATATTTGATAATATTGTCGACAAAATGAGATTTGGTAGCAAATATCGATATTATCAAGAAAATGGAGTTAACAGCATGCTGGTGAATGTTTACTATTAATCGGAGCAATGATTTACTCACCTTTTAGTTTGGTCGTTTTTTCGGAAATAACCTATGTCGTATTCCGCGTCTTCAATGAACAAATTGTCGTTCAAGTTCATTTGTAACAATTTAACGACAACCAATAAAATTAGCTGCCCACACTTAACTTATAAACACTCGCAGAGACGTTCAGATTATTGTTAACTCTCAGTTAACCCTCTTCGAATCTTCAGTGTCAATTAAAACGTTCAGTCTCGCCGATGAAACAAGGAAGAACTCGATTATTCACACCATCAAGACATCGGCGTCACAACAAACACGTATGACATGTGCTCTCATCTCAACGGCCGAGGTTAGACTGATGATGGTTAATTAGACAACAGCACGCTTGTCAGTGGACTCTCCGCTGTCTAAATTCATGCGCAGTAAACACCAAAAAGTGAAGGGTCGAGAGATTCGAAGAATTTCGGTGTATTTGATGTAAACATAATGCTTAATCCCGGTGCACTCGCTCTAGTCGCCGAGCTTGTCTTTTTTTTTTGTATATATAAGGTCAATGCGCACATGACATATGTCACAGAGAGACTTTCACTTGCTGCTTTATGAAATTTTGTTTGCCACTTGCATGCGTACTCGATCACTGCGCATAAACGTGGCTCGATCCATCAGGTTTTGAGATAATTGCGTCATTACGACGTAATGCTCCAATTATTATTTGTACACAATACAGTGTATACACACGAGTTATGTTTCCCATGGAAAACAACCAAACAATGGACAGTGACGTTTCGAACATCATATTCCTGAATTACAACGCGGAGGCCGAAGACGAGTGTGTAAAACTGAGAATCATGTCGTTTTTTAGAGTTTAAAAGGCGGGCAAATTTAAAAAAGAAAATTATCATTTAGAAATAAGCAATATATATTCAGCGAAATTAACAGATAATTTATCAGAGGACGAATACTTGACTTTAACAAGTGATTACGTATGAAAAATAAGATGTTACAAGAAGGAAAAAATTTGCGCAAACGGCGCAGCATAAAACGCACGTGTCGAATAAATTCGGCAACATTGCGCACGCATTGATGTCGGTACATCGTGTTCTATATGTTTGGTTATACGCAAATTGTCAAGCGCCGCACAGAAAAATGTAAATTCGCGCACAGTTACGCCTCTAGAAAACGTAAAAGTAGCGGGCGTGTATTGGCGAAACTTATAGAATTACAAGATCATGCTCTTACGTAGGACACGTCGTAGGAGGATCGTTTCGATATTCGTTCATTCGCCAGCCCGCGACCGACTCGAAAGGCTGTAGTTGTGCACATTTTTTTCTTTTAAATTTGGTTATAGCCTTCCATAAGCTCGGAATCATGTCTCGTCTGATCAATTTTGTGGGACTCGTTTTAATTTTTGGAGTAGTTATCGCTACCAACGAGTCAAAAATTAACAGCAGTTCCTTTGTGGCAACCGAAGAGTGGCAAGTGGTCGAAAAAGGTGATGATTTATTATTATTATGGTTATTCGTACTATTATTTTCTTCATTATTAATATTATTTTTTTTTTTTTTTACTTATTTGAGTGTTCTAATTTTTGAAAATAAAAACTATTTTCACACTAAAATGTACAACTGATTTTGATGCAATGCTATCCATTTAAAACTTTACATTATTTAAAGATAAATAATGATTGTTTTAGGAAAACCCATTCCTCCAGGACTTCATATAAGACACAATGTTCAAACTGGTATTACAGAAGCTAAATTGTTGGATAAAAATAAAGAAAAAGATACTAAAGTTAGTTCAGATTCCTTACCAACAAGTTCATTAACATTGCATCCCCAAAAATCTATCAAAAATGATGATAGCATAGCAACAAAAAAGAAACTATATGGGAAGCATATGATATCAAAGGATGATCTACAAAAAATCCTAGAAAAAATTAAATCAAATGAAGATCAAGGAAATGATGTACCTTTATCCAAAGTATTTATTTAAACAATTATCTGATTGCTAATTATTCAAATCATTTTATTAATCATTTATCTTGTACATTTTAGAAAATGGAAAGAAAAAAAGAAGCAGAAGAAGAGGCATCAAAAATGTATTCAAATTTAATGGAAGGAAAAGCTGTAATAAAGACTGTTACTGATTCTGAAATGTTTGAAACTTTATTTGAAAGATTTGAACCTTATGGGAAGCTTATGTCTTCAGGAAATCTTAATCCAAATAATATTGACGATGTTGTGAATATTTTAGGTAATTTAGAATACTTAGTGCATCAAATTGACCATGGCCAAGTTTTTTCTGATATGAATGGGTAAGAATCTTGTAAAAAAAAATTTCATCAGCCAAAATAATTTTTTTTGCAAAAAATTTTTAATTGTAAATCTTTTTCAGAATGTCAAGAATAGTTTTACCATCGTTAAATGCAACTTATTTTAGAATTCAGTTTGAAGCATTAAGACTACTAGGTTCTGCTGTACAAAATAATCCTAAAGTACAGTTAAAAGCCTTAGAAAATGATTTGGTTCAAAAACTACTCCACATGATAGTAGTAAATAATAATAGTTTGACAAAACAAGTACGTATTATGTTTGCTCTTGGAGCTCTACTAAGAAATTGTCCAGCCGCTCAAAAGACTTTCATTTCTAATGGTGGGCTGCAAATGTTTGGTAAAATTTTAATGGATGGTGATTTCATACTTCAAACAAGGATCCTGAATTTAATAAATGATTTGGCAATTGAAAGAAATAATTTGGAAAAAATTGAAGATCAAAAAGAAAGAATTTCACTCATCAAAGATTACGAAATAACAAATTTTGAGAAAGAAATTGTCAATCAAAAATACTGTCAAAATTTAGTGGGTTTAATGATTAAAGCTACCCAAATGTACGATGATGATAATCTTGAAGATTTATGTGGAGTTGTTTATAATAGCATGATTGTCCTCAGTTATGCATGTAAAAATGAATATGTGCAAAGAAAACAAGAGCTACTTCATACAGTCAATACATTATTAGATATATTCAGCTTGCCTAAAGAATATGGCGGTGATGACAACTATCATCCAGAATTGTTGAGAGAAGTACTAAAAATGCTTACAACATTGACACATGATGAGTTGTAAAAATAATTAGCACTGTCTGTTGTTATGTACATACTAGGAAGTATAATCTGTGGAATATGTTAAATTTCATGATTTACTTTTACTGCTAGTCCAATTGACTGAACGTAACTAAGTATCTGAAAGTTTTGAAGTGCAAATAATGTTAAGGTAATTAAAAATGTCAAAATAAACGTAAGTTGAATGACAAATAACGTTTGTAACATACTGATGCAATAATAAATTTATATTTTTTTACATCTCTAATTTTTTCTTTAACTTTCCAATACTCTTGAATGTTTATACCAACAAAAAGAATTCGAATAAATTACTGAAAAAATGAATTAGAGGTAAATAATAAAAAGAAAAATAATGATAAATAATATTTATTTACAAAAGAAAGTAGATACGTTTGAGGCTATTTAAAAAAATTTTCAAAATAGAAAAAAGTTAGAAACCTTGTCTTCTATTAATTAAGTACAAGGGTTAACTCATAAATACAGAGCCTTTACACTTTACTTTTGTTAAAAAATATATATTGAATTCTATTTAGTATTTATTCAATAAACAATATATATATACAAACTTATACATATATCGAGCTTTATGAAAATCATTAAAATAATAAAGAACTAGTATGTATCTCTTCAAATCACCACTAACAGTTTCCTCTTCCTGTAGGAACCATTCTCAATAAGCTAATTTTTTAGGCACAGGGCTTATACATTAAACCCAGAGTCTTATATACAATGATTTTCGAAACTTCAATTAACAAATTCCAGTTTCATTTTCATTTTCCAAGCTCACGACGATCTCTATAAAATATTCTATTTAACATTAGTAGTATGAAAAATTGAAAAAATATAAAGTTTTTTTTTTTTGATGGTACATCATTGAGAGAGTAACAATATTTGTAAAATTATAGATTTTCGAGTCACCACGAGAACATCATCATGCCTTTGTGCAATATATGTAGAAGTATGATAAATCTAGTTTTCAAAAATATAGTTAAATCGTGATTTTCCGGATAAAAAAACCAACGCAGAATCTTAAGAGACTTTGGATATTTGGTAAGTAAAGCTTGACTTTCAATTCTAGAAAACAGTTCTTGTGCTTCGTAAAATTGTTAGAGCGCACATATCGTATACACGCGATCTAGAAATTTATTTCTATAGAAGCAGATTATACCCGAGAGAGTGTAATTTATCAAAAAAAAAAAAAAAAAACTAGGAGCATGATTTTAAAATCATTCGATCACGAGATAAAAAAGATTGCAAGGGTAAAAAAATAGTTATAAATGTATATATTACAAAATATTTTCTAGCTCTGCTCATCAACAAAAATATTCGCTCTTTCTTCCCCCGTTTCAACGAATTCATTTCGCGACGTTTTACTCGTTCAAACGATATATTCTACTACAATAACAATCGTTAAATCTCGCTTAATCAAACAGCATCGTTAAGGACGCCATTACAACAATGCCCACGAACAGGGCGCTCATCTGCTTCAACGACTCCTTCGGGCTCTTTTCTTGCACCAGCTCCGGCAAGATGGACACCAGTCCGATGTGCAGGAAGCCACCCGCCGTAAAAGGAAGTATCCAATTTGTAGAGTCTGCGGGATACAAAAGACGGTAAATAATTTTTCATAGTTGATCGACGACGAGAATCGATAATACACTTACGAAAAGCGTTCCCGGAGATGACGGCGAATAGGGCGCCGCCGACGCCGCCGGTCGCCGTCATCAACTGGGCCTTGGTCGCGTCCCACCGGCTGAAGCCGCTCTTCAGCAGTATGGCGAAGTCGCCGATCTCGTGCGGTATCTCGTGCACGAGTATGGCGAAGGTGGTGAGGGCGCCGAGCCTGAACGAGACCAGGAAGCCGCCGCCCACCGCCACGCCGTGCGTGAAATTGTCCACGAAGTTGGCCAAGAGATTCAGGTAGCCGGCTATGTCCTTTGGCCTCTCCTGTTGCTGCTCTTGGGGCCTTGGGTTCGATACTTGTCGTCGTTCGCCTGCAACGATCGAGTCAAGAGTTAAAAAACACTTTGATAATAGTAAATCGTTTCATACAAGATGAACGAGACAATTACGGGTATTCTCAGTCGCAGATCTTTCCGTCACGACGTGCCCGTTGCATTTTCCGTTGCTTCTCCCAACTCCGTTCGATAAATTTTTCAGTCCATTCGTGCGTTGATCGGCGAGTCGTTTCTTCAAGCCCACGATCTCGTCCGCGCGCTCGTCCTCTATCGACTGCTCCTCGTTGCCGTTGTTGTTTTCGGAGCTGTCGTTCGAGCGATCGCTCGTCAGTAGGCTCGAGGTGTCGTTGTCGTCGTCAATGCGTTGTTGTTGCTGCTCCGCGTTGTCGATCGTTGCATTGTCATTGGCGCCGATCTCGCTGTCGGATTTCGAGTGATTGAACAGTTTCTCGGCGACGACGAACAGGAAGAATCCAACGAGCACCCAGATGCCGATGGACATGGAGGCGTGCTCGCCTTCTGCTGGAACGACGGTTAAGAGAGGAAACAAAATAATTATTATACATTTTAATTACAATTTTAAAGCGAGTATTTTTAATTGCGACATATAAAGCTTAGTCTGGTTACGAACTTATCGCACGCGGAGCGTTTTAAATATATGTCACGCTGGTAATGCCTATAGTCTGTAGGTAACTGCACGCAGACAGGCAAATTATACGAGGTTTATTGATCTTGTTACGATCGTTATTTAACAAACGGGGAAAAAAAGTTCAAAACATTAGAGGACAGAAGCTCTTTCCATTGAGCTCTACTAGATTGAAGCTGTATGTTAGAGATACCAAAAAGTACTGAGATTGTCGACAAATATTTAATTCGAACGAAGGAACATTAAATTTATTGAGTGGAAAATTAATTTCGATCATAAAAAATATTTTATTTACACACCTTTCTTGGCTGCCGCTTGTATTTCCCAAGCTTCCGGTAGCAGGTGAAGGAAGACATCACCCAAAAGTCCACCGACCGCAAAGCTCAGAAGTATCTTCAAAGTTTTTGCACTGTCTGTAAAACACAATACATTTTTTTTTCATCAATAACCATCCTTTGAATAAATTAAATTTTTTACGTATCTCGAACGTAAATATATTTGAAACTAATACTAGTTCAAGACACTTTTCATAGCTCGCATACTGAAAATACTATGAACTAATGGACCTTGATCTGTTTTCAATCTTGCAGAAATCACTCTCGATACTCTCGAACGAAACATTCTACAACGTTAAAATTGCCCCGCAGCTAAATTGAAAAAAACACAACTCGATGGTTGGAAATCGAAGACTGAGACTTCCTTGGGCGTCGCAGAAACTCATATGCACGGGGGTTTTATGTTTATATAAAATTTCACATTACATTGTTATTCGAACGTTGCATCCGTTGCATAACCGAACAATATATACGAATTTTTGTTTACAGCTGCAAAACGCCAAGATGTCAGTGAGTGTGTGTGTGCACACCGATGCTTATTCATCGAAAATTTAAAAATGAAATCGAAGATAAGATAGCTTGTCACGTTCAATGCAAAAGTGAGATTCAACACTCTGTTAATTTACTCTAGTCGTTGACTCGTTAATCTAAAAGTTGATAAAGTATTTAAATTCCGACAATGGATATGGTAATCATTCGAACATGTTTTAACGAGATGTTATGTAAATTTATCGATTGAACATTTTCTCTCACATTCTCTTATTATATTTAGCCATAATTATTTCCTCGACATAGAAAATAAAAAGTGGGAATTTCCAATTTTTTCCATAAAATTCAAGAGCGAAGCGTTACAGTAAATTATTGCAAGCGCTGACGAAACCGCCGCGAACAGGCTCGATACGAGAGCATCACGTGTACGCCGCGAAGCATCCCATGTATACAGCGCGCGCGTATAAAACGAAGCATCTCGCTCGCGTATACACATTAGAGCAGTTTGCGCGTATTTTATTGTGCATTTTAAAAGCTAGTCGAAAGGCTGCACATCGCATACAGAGCGCAAAACACACACGAGGTTACGAATGATCATCAATATGCATGAGCTTGCAACAGCGACGCTCAACTGCATACACGGAGCTCGGAAGCCATTGTACTTGTGCAAAAAAAAAAAAAAAAATTGTAGCGAGTGAAAATATAAACAATAAAAATTCTTCAGCCGTAGGCTTTTGATGAATTTTAATTTGCAACCACTAGTTTTTTTTTTTGTTATCTGCGCTTTTGATTCTTTGTGGCTTTTGTAGTGTATACTGTACTACGCTCGGTATATGAGTTTTCGTCTGGCAGGAAATTCGCGACGACGTTGCTTGATAAATAGCCGATAAATATAGGGAAATTCTGACGCATGAATTAAAAAACATAGACGTTTTTAGCCTGGAAACTATAAACGCTTCATATCATGCGAATGATTACTAGTACATTTCTAAAATAATAACGTGAAAATTTTTTGAAAACAATAATTACTCGAAATTAGATTTGAAAAGTATAACTGACTGATGATTCACATCTCATTTTACGACAAAGAAAATATGCTTCGCGAGCGCATTAAAATATTTCAATTTTTTTCGTCTGTCAAAAACAATAGAGGCATCGTTATTATTTATTTTACATAGTTTCCGTTAGTCATTTAACGTCATCGTGCTTGATTGTCTGAACAATCATAGATAATGTGCGCGAGTCAGTGTCTACATTGCAATGCGTGCGAGCGAGAGAGCACGACGAGATGCAGACGCGCTCGAAACGTCTGTGTTAGTATGCAGTGTCTGTGTGTGCCGTACGTCTCGATCAGTCGCAGATGCTGCGCTAAGCGAGCGCAACCTTATGAATGAATTTTTTTAAGGATATACGGCAAAATGAATTTTAAAATTCGATTTTTCAGCCCCGAACTTTTATCGATTGCAGGAACAAATTAGTTTCGTTATTAGTACTTATTAATTGTGCGACAATTACGTAAATGTGTCATCGGGCTTTCTCTTTCCAAGCGAAAAAGAGAAAGCCCATTGATCTCGGTCTTCGGTTGAAAAGATGCTCGTCGCGCAGCATCCCGCACGTGCAGTATACAAAGATAAAAATGAAAGTTTGTGTAAATATTGCGAGTTTTTTAAACTGCACGAAATAAAACACGCTGTTACATGGGAATTAATTTTTTCGCATAATTTACGTACTTCCTCGTATCTAACGAATCGTCAAAGAAAAGAACGAGCTTATCTCGTACTTCGTAATCGAATTGAAGGATTAATTATTACGATTTAAATTTATTTATTGCACCCCGATCGAAGCAAATAATTTTTATTGTAATTTCATTTTGGTTAATTTCTTTTTTAAATATTCTATCGAGCGTGTCATAAACTACAATTTCCCTGAAATCACTCATTTGCTGCATTTTGAGATTTCATTTGTTTACGAAATGATTCACAATATACGTTAGCAGGAGATTATATTCAAATGAATCACAGCTTAGAAAAGTATTCGACAAATTCTGAATAATATTTCGTATTATTATATCATTGTTCTTTGGAGCAGTGGTTCATTGCTATATAAACAGCTCTCCACATGATGTTAAACTATCGCGTCTATTATCAATTCGATTCTATGACACTTTATATTACGTCTTGTAAAAAAAGAAAAAAAAAATAATAAACTGTATCACCAAAACAATAAGGATGATATTTGATATAACTACATACTATTGTTTCAAGCTATTGCCTTTCTCGATCTTCATAGTAATTGCAACAAAATCAGAGAAACCTAATACCTATATATAACTATTCGAAAGAAAAAACTGATTTGTTTTCAATTTAAAACATGAATGGACGCGGTAAATAATGAGAGCAGGTGGAGTCTCAGTTATATAATAATAAATACAACGCAAACATGTACAGAGGCATGGCTGTAGGTCAATGAACCGTGTCGAGTTTTTTAATGTTTCGCGCCTTGTCACATTTATTTGCTTGTAAACACGGTGTATTAAAAAAAAAGTGGAATATCAAAAAAAAGCGACTGCATGTATAAGACAATGTTGTCAAACTGTTGATAAGTCTCGAGTTACATTTCATTGATTGTTTGAACACGTTCGCTTTATCGTGATTTAAGTCCACAATTATTGGTTTACCATCGATTGATAATGCAATTTATACATCTTGCATTCAGTACACCGTTTAAATATATCAACTTTGAAAAAATGTTGAAAAGTTTAATCGTTCATTTACTCGTCGCGTGTGATATAAATTTTTACAGTCTTGGATCGGAGTGAAAAAAAAATATAATACTCGCGGTTTACCGCGTGCTACAACCGCGATGTCGTTTCCGATCGCTGTCGAAATTACGATTAAGTGACCCTATTCGATGGCGATAGGTATAGTGACAGGGCTACGTCATAATTTTTTTTTATCAAACTTGCTTGTAAATCTAAATACGCGAAGCATTTCGAGCATGGAATTAAAAATATTTTAGCATTTATCGAACGTCGAATGCCGATTTTTGTAAAATCGGTAAGGCTAATCAATAATTTCATAATTAATAATTAATATTGATTAAAAGGTTATCACATAGACGGTTATCTTTGTTAAATTAATTGAAAAACTAATGTCGATAAAAACCACGCGAAAATCAATCTTAATCAATTATCTTGTTGTTTTTTTCTCAATTCCACTTCTTTCTGATTATTACACAGAAAAACTGCACAGTACTCGAATCGAGTGCATCTCTCTCTCTCTCTCTCTCTCTGTGCTCCGGTCAACGCGCGTCAACGCGACATTTAAATTAATCCCCGCGGATGCGGGCGCGCGATAAGCCGGGACAGTTAAAAATAATGATATGTAAAAATGTGTACGACGAATCGTGCTCACCTCCAGTCTTGAGATCGGCGGCCTCGTCGATCGGTATGACGAGGAGCGGAAAGACGCCCGACAGGCCGACCATGACGCTGCCCATGATGGAGAAGAGCCAGGGCCGGTACTCGAAGTAGTCCCAGGCCGACCAGGCGTCGTCGTAGTCCAGCAGCAGGCCAGACCTCGTGCAGTTGTCCGACAGACACTCGCTTACCAGCTCCATGTTTTTCTAGTTTTGTTTTTTTTTTTACTTTCTCTAGCGGATATACCGGGGAATCCTCGTGGATATCGCGCACACGATTCTTCGATTTCTCGCTCTCTCGCTGTCAATTTCGAGCCGGCACAATATCGACGTGCAGCAGCAGCAGCAGCTCGCAGGGCATGTGCTGTGTGTGTGTACGGCACTAAACGGGCGCAAGTAGAGTGTCGAGCATCGGTTCTTTGTTTTTGTCTTTTATATTATATTTTTATATATATTACACGAGCGACTATGAAGAGGCCGCAAATATAATATAATGAGAAAAATGCGAGTGTGCAAGCGCGCACACGGGCGGCCGATTAATAAAGCGGGCAGCGGCGGCAATCGCCGTTGTCACCGTCGTCGTCGCCGCGCACGCAGTTTATAACAATCACGCACGGAGACACTTCACTTTTTCAGCGCGCGCGCGCGCGGGCCGCTTATCGACTCCGCGCGAGGTTTATTTCTCGCCAGAAAGAGAGAGAAAAAAATTCTTTAGCTTATCGTCGATAGAGATCAAGCCAATAGCCGTCCGAAGAGAGCCGCGTACTGTGTCTCGATTCTCTTTATAGACTTTTTTTTTTTGGTATTTTTATTCTGCATACAGCAAAAAAATAATTACTGTACTTAATCTTTTTGATTTGCGTTATTCTTTATGAATTGCTGTCGGTGCGTTAGTTGCAGCTGCACCGTGTGTGTCGATCAGCTGTTGATAAGACTAGGAAGTGTGCGATAGGGCTCTCGCTGTATCAAGCCTGTTGCTTCAAAAATACCGTGGCCGCGATCTGTCACGGAATTTTTTTTCCTCAAATTTCTTCGTGCACCAAAAATATCGGAGCAAGCACACCGTATTACGAGCGGAGCGATACGGATATCTCCAAAGGACGTTGTTCTCGTTCGATGGTATGCGTTTAAGTTAAGCACTCGTCGGTACATGCAGCACCCAAAGTGTAATCTGTGCCTCTTCTATATATAACTCAAGGGGGGAGATCTCGTCTTTAGATACCAATATATCTCTTCCTCTCTGCGTAAGGTTGACGACGACGTAACAAAGTAGACGCAAAACGACGACGACTGTGTTCCTCGGCACTCTCTGTACGACGACCGGACGACGGTTGCGAGGTGTGACGATGACGCGCACTACCGACTAGCCTACACTGAGGACTGAGCACGGGGCGCGCACACACACTCACACCGGAGGAGGGACGAAGAAGAAGAGGAGGTCTCGGGGGCGCCTTCGCGCGACGCGATAATCTAGTGCCGATGCGCTATGCCGCTGCTACACGACGCGAGAGAGAAGAAGAGACCTCTCTCCTCGCCGCACGATTAATAATGCCCAAGCCACAATGGTATGGCATATATAACACGGGTGTGTATATTATAATATATAACGAGAGAGGACGAGAGCAAGAGAGACGAGCGCGAGCTGGTCTCTCGTTATTTCATCTCGTCCGGGGGTCGAATTGGAAGCAGCAGCGGTGCCGTCGTTGTATTATTACGTAGACAGCGGCACGAGATTTCCCACCCGCGCACGACACGCTTCTTCGTTCTTTCTTCTTCTTCGTCGTCGTTGTCTTTTTTCTTCCTTCTCTTCGCTTAGCTTAGCCTATATATATGCACAGAGAATTAAAGAGCTGCAGAGAGACGACTGTTGAGCGCGACGATGCAGACGACACTGGGATGAAAACACGAGCTGCTGCAGGCACCACACCACAACGATAACACAGCATTCGCGCAGCGATCCTTTGATATTTTGACTCCGTTTCGCACTACTTTACTTGGCACACACTGTGCTGCTGTGCGAGAACCTCGCGCGCGCACTACTGCGTAAATGAAACAAAAAAAAAACAGAGTCTCGCGAGAACAAAACACGAGGCAGTGGCACAAGTGTCGACAATCTCTGTAATAGCGCGCGTCGCACCAAAGCTTCCAAAGTTATCTCGACGGGCGATTATTGTGGCTTTGTTTTCGACTGCTGCCTGGATGACGATTGTATATATAGTACCGCGAGAAAACTGCTGCGTTGGGGTTATACGCAGGCGGTATATATGTATCTCGCTCTTTCTATCGTGGCGATTCACGAGGAGCCTTATCGCACTGGGCCACCGTTTTCTGCTTAAGAGATTATACACGAGTCATACACTCGACAGAAATCGCGCGCGCGCCCCGCACCGAACGATTAAATTGTTATTATTGTTCACTGGACTTGTCTTTCTTTCTCTTTCTTCGCGCGAATATCGGAGTCCGCCGCAGTATTGTCTATAAAGATACTACACACGCGAAGAAGCACAACTCACGCGGAGCACGAGTATAGCAGCAACAGCACCGGCCGACGACACTCGACTACTGCGAATGCCTCGAAAGCACCAGAACGAGGGGTTGCTCGGATGACAGTTGCTCCGAAGAATGAAATTTTACTTTGTGCACTCGTATAGCCTCGCAAGGATGCGAATCGCGTTGTAAATGCAGTTCGTCCAATAATAATAAACTCGAGTATTGTATGCACTTCTAGATCGATCGAGTGCCTCTAGCAGCCAACGATGTCGCAACGTTTTTCTCTCGACTATCACCGCTTGCGATACTTCTATGTATATTATAAGCTACTATATGAAAAACTCGCAGAGTTATTTTATAATAATTTATATATTATATACACTTTGAGAAGTGAGCGCGCGAGAGATGCAGAGAGATGCGTTGCTCGTCGAGGCACTCGCGAGACTATATAGCCAAACGTTATACAGATCTCGTACGATCTATCGACATTCGACGGCGACGACTACTACGACGTCCAAGTCGACAGAGACTCGTGTTCTCTCTATATATGCTTGCTTGCTACTGCTGCTGCTGCTGCTGCTGTGCAACAAACACACACATACATGCATGCATATACATCGACTCGCACAGCGAGAGGCAGGAAAAAGAAAATGCGCAGAGAGTGACTAGGCGATCGCGAATATATATAGATATACACACCCTAAGTGTATAAATATATAAATACATCTATATACGCCAACTGCTTACTGCGACTCCGAAATCTTCGTGTGTGTGCGAGTATGTGCCGTGTGTATAAATATATCTGTATATAGTATATACATAGGAGTCGCGCGCGCAGCTTGCCTCGCGCGACTTGTTTTTGTTATATTTTGTATACATGTGCCTGCGTATATGTATCCTACGAGCGTGCGACAAAGAGAGTCGTGCAAAGACAATGCCCGACCCAGCGTGTGTTATTTGCGGTGTTTTAAACTCCGAGAGAAAGAGAGCAACACGTATACACACGCATATACACGTGAACTCGATAAACGACGACGATGCATTAGTCGGACTCGTGCTGATCAATTATATAATTGACGACGATGATTCGGATTTTGCGGGTCAACAAGCTCGATCGTAGTGTGTGATACGTGTATACAGGCAAATTTTCATCCATTGATAGGCCGTTTATAATAGAAAATACACGAGCGTCGCGACTCCTTTTTCCGTATTATTCGTCATTTTTTAACAAAGCAGCAGAAGCAGACACGAGCGCATGACATTATATACATATAGGTGCACACATGTGGCTCTCGCTGTAGTCGCAGGCTCGCGAGAATGAACTTGCGAAACTACACACGCGCAATGTGCTTCCCTTCCCTTTCTTCATACTCATGCCCTATATATACTTGCTGTACCGTCTGCAAACGCGTGGATACCGCGCAGCATAGCTGCAATACGAGTTATGCGCGCGCGCGCGAAAAGATGCAAGCTCCGAGTTCGCATTCAACAATACTGTGTATTGGTATATGAATGTTAAAAATCAAGCAATATATGTTTTCTGTCTAATTGCTAATATATTTGATCGTGATGATAAATAAATCGTTCCGGGGTAAATCAATTTTACGTGAAATTAAAAAAGGAACCCGAAAGATTCGGGAGCAGTAATGGGTGAGTGTACAAGCGGATTTACGGTAAGATCCCTGAGAAAATTTATCGGGCCTGGAAAAATGTTACTTACTAATTTGTCGACTAAAAATGCCATTGAGATTTTGGATAGCTGCATAACAAGAACAAATGATTTGGTGCGATCAACAATGAAACCAACGAAAAGTTAATTTCGACTCATCAGTGACGATTAAGATCGATCGTAATCGGTAGCAGATTATAAATAGCAGCGGCAAATTTTGGAATGGATATTAAAATTTTTTATAAAATGTTAACTTTACAAAAATTCATTGACCGATAGTATGGAGAGTTTCTTTTTGGAAATATACTTAGTTTTAAAATATATAAACAATTTTTCGCAAATCGTTGCCAAGTTAGAATTTTAAACTGGTTCAAATCTCTATGGACAAAGCATAAACAGATAGATCGGTAATTTAATTGTAAACAATGTGATCATAAACGATTTTGACATCGTCCCTCGAACACTAATCGTGTTTATAGCTATAACAAATTAGTCTGGATTTCGAATTCTCCATGAGAGAAGTCATAAAACCAAAAGATACATTTTATACTTCTTCAACTTTTATAGCACTAAAAAGAAGGACCTAACGTTAAAATCGAGCACCAAAATGGATATAAGTGAAAAGAAATCCGAGGAAATTATTTCAAATGACAATTCATGTAAAAATGACATTATTGTTTCAGACGATAAAAAATACATTTGTAACATTTGTCAGGAGGCATATACACTAGAATCAAGTTTGATAACACACCGAGACACAATTCACAATGAACAGAAAGATTATACTTGCAACAAATGTGAGCAGAAATTTGAGTTCCGAAGTCATTTGAGTAGACATCAAATATTGGTACACAAAGGCCGCAATGATTTTGCATGTGACAGATGCAAAAAGAAATTTGTAAAAAAATCAAGTTTGTCTACGCACCAAAAATTGGTACATAAAGATCGTGAAGATTTGAAATCGAGCGTGCGATCGCATCTATATTTACGCGCATACCTATACTCTATCGAAAATCGACTTATACCGTTGTAAGCTCTCACCGCCTCGCGCGCGCGCGCGCCGAAGAAGATGAAGATGTCTCGTGTTACGGCCGACAGCGATGCGCTTATAGTAGTATATAGGTCCGCCCCCGCGAAGACCCAAGAACAACAACAGACTCAGCCGCGCGCAGCTCCAGCTGGCGATTCTCTTCAAAATATATATAAGAAATAATATATGCGTATAGGGCCTCGCGGCTCGGCGGTTATAACGCGTTACACCCGTTTATTTCGGTCATCGCGAGCGCCGAAACGTCGCTCTTATTCTCTCCTCGCGTTAACGCGCGCGTATATTATATATTGTGTGCTTTGGCTTCCGGGCCGTGCAAATTTTTTCTTGCTTCTTCTTCTTCTTCTACCTTTTTTTCTGCTTATTTATGAGCGAGACGGTAACAAGGCAGCTTGACGCGTCGCAGCAGCGTATCGTGGCCACCACCGCCGCCGCTGCCACCGAATCGCAACGATCGCGACGACGTAAGACGAGCTTTTTTCGCCAATAGCCACCGCGAGAAGAGGAAGCTTTTTGCCATTGACGCGCGAGCTTACGTGACACGCGTGTGCGGCATCAGTATCAACATTTTTTTAAGAAGCAGTAGCAACGCCAGCGTCGCAGTGGTGTAAAAGTGGTGTAAACGTTTGGTGTCGATGTGATGATTAATTTAAGGATTTTGTGATAAATGATCGCCAAGTTCCAACACTGATATTCGCTGTGCGATCCGTCGTGATATCGTGAAATCGCGGAAATTGAAAAAAAATAAAGAAAAATGGCCAGCCTACGCAGATCGTCAAATTGGAATGTGCTCAGTGTCGAAGCGGCTATAAAGCAACTCAACGAGGCACCTCAGGGTAACGGCGAAGAATCGGACAGATTATTCAATTCCACGGTTAGTAGGCATAAAATGATTGTGCGCGATTTAATCCCTCTAAATCTAATGAACAAATAATGACACATTCAATAGCGATTTATTGCCTAAACAAACGTGAAAATTAGAAATTTCAAGCTCATACCCGAGATCATTACTTTTTTTTTTACCAAAAATCGCATTGAATTTCCATAAATAACTTTGAAGCCTTTTCATCATCTTTAACTACGTCCCAAAAATAGAAATAAATCGAAAATGTTACGCTCTCTCGTATTGATAACAAACACGAGTTATTTTCATTCGTAAGCCCAACCATAAATATTCGTTGTGTGTGTATGTGCGTGTGAACACGTCGAGCTCGTTATTATCTTCTAACAAGCGTCACGTTTTTGACATTGTTATATGATTTGCGCAAATTTTTCTCGTGTATTGGCGATCGACTTCCGATATATTCAGTCATAAACATGCGTTTATTGATTATTTCGGGGAGCGAGATTTTGAGAATGAGAATTGTAACGCTCATTCTAAGGATAAACAATGAGATTTAGAGGATGAATTTATTAAATAAATAAAAACGTCAAAAAACTTCGGAAAAAAAATTCGATCTTTGCAACTTTTTATCTCGAAAGGAAACAAGTTTCGAGCTGTTGATACGAGTTTTTTTTTCATTTCTGTCCAAAATAAATTTTTAAAACCACAAGTACGAGATTTCGCGTAACTTTACAGATAAGGGACACTTTGATTATCAACACTAAAGATCATTCGAACCAAAAAAAATGATGCATAAAATGAATTTTTTTAAGAATTTGAGATTATGTACTTTTGCACTTTATTTACATATCAAATTTGCAAACTGCGTTCAAATTTAAGTAAGCTTACACTACATTGTTAAAATAAACCGGTAATCAGTTGAATCGTGAATTGTAAAACAATTTCTGAGCTAATCAACATTCAAAATTATATCATACATAAAATTATAGCAATTTAACTATGACACACAGTTTAGAAACATTTTATTCTTAGTTTTAATAATTAGATTAAGAACCAGATTATCAAACAGAGTCAAACATTTCTTACATACAATTTTTTTATTGCTTTTTCCATCCCATCTTTAATCGCTCGTTCAATTTTAATGTATTACATATTTAATGCATCCTGAGTTTTTTGTACAATCAATTCCAGGGTATAATTGAAACTTGAAGTATTTATTATCATTAATTTCAACATTAAATTCAGGAGATGGCGTCTTTCTCCTACATTTAATTTTAATCGAATAATAATTCTCGATTGCCCACAGATAAATGCAGTCATTCGAAGTACTCGATGGAAAAATTACTATGTTCACAGTATCCGACGGATATACTGGAAAAATTTCATTAAAATTACTATATTACAGCAAATTTACAACCTAAAAAAGTAATGTTTACTATGACCGTAGTAAAATTTACAGTAATTTTTGTTAAACAAGCTCCTATTCAAAGAACTTCGCGCATAATAGAATCATTTTTTAATTTCTCATTTTTCCGTAATAATATACCATTGATATAATTCGTATGGCATGGTTCAGCTTCGTTCGAGCAAGAGCAAAGAGTCGCGCTCGTTCTGTTGTTTACGTCGTGCGACCTTCGCATAGGGCTGTGCGGAGCTGAGTATGAGCTGACTCTCTCTTTGCATATAGACACAGTTTTCCAAAATTTAGCGAGGATAGTACATCCAGTCTTTTTGCGTTTAGTTAATTTGATACGCAAAACTAAGAAGTTAATAGTGAACGAAATTCCAAGCGAAAAATATGGAATTCAGTGATACACTTAATTGTGCAGTCAGGTAATTTTCATTTTTTTAGAGAATAATTATAAAAACATTGAAACAAAATACTTGATCTTATCTTGAGGTTATTTCAGAATTAAAGAGGAGCCAAGCGATGTGCCGTTTATAGAAAATAATTGTGAAGCGATTGACGAGAAACCCGATCTAAAAAACGTCCATCTATCATCGTTTCCACGAGAAAATTTGGTAAGTGATGATAATCATGTGTAACTCGTATGCTCGTTTTTTAGAGAAATTTTTTTACATAACTTTAATTTTTTAACAGACCCTTCGAAAGTGTGAAGAAAATCATGGAATTAAACTTGATGATGAAGTGGAAATAGTTGTTGAATGTGAAGACGTCAAGCCCAACACAGATTTAATAGCAAATAAGAAAATGGATGATTATACTCCTTATCACTTGAGAAATTTAAAAGATAGCGATGGTTGTGAAATTAAAATTAAAATAGAAACCATTGAAGATGTGAAACAGAAATGTTTCAGTAACGATGCAGAAGAACCGAATTTGAATCTTGACCATGAACTTGTCGATCAAAATAAAAAAAGGAGAATTACTAAAAAGTTTAACAACGAACATAACCTCAAAATAAACATCGGTACAGTGCATAGCGGTACAGTCCATACATGCAAAACTTGTGGAAAAATGTTTAAGTTCAAGTTTACTCTGAATAGACACGTTAAATCAACGCATGATGGTGTAACACATGCATGCATTACATGCGGAAAGAAGTTTAAACGCAAGTTTCATCTGAATAGACACGTTAAATCAGTGCATAAAGGTGTCACTCTTGAATGTGATATTTGTGGAAAGACATTTACTCAAAAAAGTTGTCTAAAAACTCACATCGATTCGGTGCACAACGGTGTCACTTTTGGATGTGATATTTGCGGAAAAAAATTATCAATCAAGAAGTGTCTCAAGGTTCACATCGATGTGGTGCACAATGGTGTGACACATACATGCATTACATGTGGAAAGTCATTTACTCAAAAAAGTTATCTCAAAACTCATATCGATTCTGTGCACAATGGTGTCACACATACATGCATTACATGTGGAAAGACGTGCAAGTCTAATCTGAATAGACATGTTAAATCGATGCACGATGGTGTTAGATATGCATGCAATACGCGTGGAAAGAAGTTTACGCTAAAGACAAATCTCAAAACTCACATCGGTACTGTGCACAATCGAATTACCTATTCATGTGATATATGCGAAAAGAAATTCTCATTTAAGAGTAATCTCAATAAACATATCCATGCAGTGCACAACGGTGTCAAATATGCATGCGATGTTTGCGGAAAAAAATTCACAAGTAAGTGTTATCTCAAAAGCCACATCGATTCGGTGCATTATAAAATCACGCATCCATGTAATAAATGCCAAAAGGCATTCTCAGACAAGAGAAATCTCAAAACTCACATCGATTCGGTGCACAATGGTGTCGCTCATGCATGTGATATTTGCGGCAAGACATTCAAACGAAAAGATTATCTTAAAAAACACAAGTATAAGGTTCACAATGAATTCACCCACTGATGTGATATACGCGGACAAACATTCATACTTGAATATAATTTGAAAACCCACATCGATGTGGTGCATTTTGGTGTCATCAACGCATTACCTCGATGAAAGATAATTGAAATAACTGTTTTGGATGTGAAAAGAAATTCTCAATGAAGATACGTCTTGAAGTCAGCACCACTGCAGTTTATCAATCACGAATTACAGTGTAAAATGTAATGTTCGGAAGATCAATAACAAAATACTAATATTATTTCAATATTATTTCATTGTATAAACAAAATTTTTAAGTTTTCGAAAAATCAATAAAAATTTTTGGAGGATAATTAAGGGGGGAAAGGTACCTAAAATCTCAACAAAAAAAAAATTTTTTTTATTGACTTTTTTGATAGGATTTTTTCTCAGCTTTCCAGCGCCGTGATCGGAATTTTAAAATTTTAAATTTACCGTGATGTACAGCGTATTTAGTACCAATACTTACGATTATTTAGAAAAAATGAATGAAACAACTCAAAGATATATCGTTGCCATTCTCTCATGAATCTCGAGACTTTCATAAGTCGGTAACGCCATCTATTGAT
>CACVKI010140790.1:0-62169 GCA_902732785.1 Trichogramma evanescens | reverse complement strand
AAAAAATTCAAGCAGATTCTTTGAAAAATTATAAAACTTTTGATCGTTGCATTTTTGCGTTTAAGTACTTCTACATCGATATAGAAAATAACAAAAATATTTTTATAATGTGGAAAATCCTCTACAAAATGGGCCCTGAGGCCCATTGGATCAAACTAAGCACAGGGAGCTTCAGTATTGGGTACCAGGAGACCACAAAAAAATTTTGGAGCAAATCCATGACCCGGACCTGAAAAGCTCTCCTTGTTAGTCCGGGCAAAGCTGGTACTTGAGCATTTTTGCATTTTTTAATGTTTTTCGTATCGCTAAAACAAATTTTGAGCTTGCCAGGATGAGCTCGCAGTCATTTTTTTATAATGTAACAATTGAAGTTGCGAAATTAGTAGCATCAGATTTTCCAGAATTTTTCATCTACACTCGAAAAATTTCCATCGAAACATTCAAAGTTTAATACTTATCTCGAAAAACGCCACTTTTACGGCTTTTTTCATTGTTCCAAACAAAAGATGAGATATTTTGCATCGAGAATGGTACTTTTAGAGTGTATTTTTCATGAAAAGCTTGGAAAATGTAGAAGACTTAATTTAGCGCTTGACCACTCGGCTGCGCGGGATAAGATGAGGAAATTTTCCACCGAACTCATTAAATTAGTAAATTATTGTTTTTAGGTAATTTTACGGAGGTTAGAAATTGAGAGATTTGGCCAAATAAGGCCTATCGCATGCATTCTCAAATTGTAAACGTAAACGTCTGAGTACATATAATAAAACTTCAATTTAAAAGAAAATGTTTAAACCTTTGACATGCATGATGCAGGTGAATGGTTATTGTCCAGTTTGCAGCCCAGGTGTGTACCGAGGATCGTATTGACACTACAAGTGCAAGATTGACAACCGCTTCAGTTATTTTTTATCATAATTTGCGGGAAATCGATTTTAAGACTTTCCCTCGCGCAGTGATAAAGAACATAACGAAAATTTTCACACTTACGATATTGCATGCCGTTGACCTCGAACATACGCGTCCGTACTTTATCCATGAGACACTTTTGTTACTAACCACAAATATATGCCAGGGGTTTTTTTACCGAGATATAGTGATAATTTATACTGCACCATATCATTAATACTGCTTGTAAATAGTATCTTCAGATTCTTCAGCATAATTTGAGATAAAAACTAATGTTCAAATCAAAGGACACACGATTATGATTAATCTTGCTGAGGAAAGCTAAGCCTTTCTATTGCATTTGTAAAAATAAATATGTTCAAACACTTTGCTTCATAATAAACGTTGTTTCGATCAAGTAAGTAATGGAGCATTTGAAGAACATCCAAATGAACACTTATTGAAAAAAAATGGCGATCCGTGAACTTCAGTGTAAAGTGTTCGTCGTGCAGATCTGCAAGTCTGCAACATTTGAAGCGCCACGGAAAAAAGTCACTAGTTAATAAGATGATACATATTCAATGTTTGTTCGATATTTAAATCAGAGTTCGCAGGCTTTCTAATAGATTTTCGTACTTTTTATATTAGTAATTCATTCAACACTGTAACGGTCCGCTACAAACAACTAATTTCTGATCCACCGTTATCGTGATGATGTGATGTTGGAAGGATTAATTTTTGTTCGTGCTGTATAAGTTACTGCAGTTGCCATACTTGACGCTAGGTGGCTAATATCGTTTTAGTTAAATGATGTGTTAGGTGATCCAGCAAACCGCTAAGCGATTCGCGAAAATATTTCAAGATTTGTTGTTTGATAATAAAAGTTATTATTTATTACGAATGCAGAACGTTAATCGTTGCAAAGAATGTAGCGCGAATAAAGTGATCCATCAATCGTGTACACATCGAAAAAAATTAACCAAACCCAAGATTTGGTTTAATCCATCGGTTTTCTCGGCTTTCATTCTTCCAAAACCGTCAGGCAACAATGAGAAGAACCAAGAGATTGAAAACTAATGAAGATAACCAAAATAATGCTCGTTATACACGCGATTACATAAATACTTTAAACGATGATTGCTTAATTTTAATATTCGAATTACTTCCTATATGCGACAGAATTTCGATTGAAAGAGGTACGACAACTACATGAAATTATGTAATCAAAATTTACATTCTTCATTTTCATTACAGTCTGTAAACGATGGAGAATTTTGGCTAAAGAATCATGGAGATATCAAAAATTCATCGACTTCAATATAGATAGTTGGGGTTCATACAAGTTCATAGATTGTAATGATTTGAAAAAAGTTGCCAAGCGTTGTGGACAATATGTTAAACATTTAGAAGTACGTCCTTGGCAACGAATATCAGAAATTAAAAATTTACAATCAGTAGCAAAATTTCTTCCAAACTTGGAAATATTAGATCTGAGAGATTACAACTTATCACCAAAAGTACTAAAGTCTTTGTTGATTAATTGTGAAAATATTACCCAACTCTCTATAAGGAATATTGTTAAAACATTCAAAGACACCGATTTAAGTGACGCACTTAGTATTTGTAAGAAATTACAAGAGTTTCGTTTTAAAAATTCAAATATAAAGTTCAGTGTAGAAATATTTGAAGCATTGCCATGCGATACCATTCGAAAAATTAATTTAAATAAATGTACTAGAATATCATGGAACAAATTGCCTGAGGTAATATTTATGATTACATTTTAAGTTTATAAATTATTTGAAGTAGCATTCATATTTCTTACAGGTATTTAGTAAATATAAAAATTTAAATAGCTTGAGCTTAACAACTTGCATTTGTAATAATGGAATGTCTGGTTGGATTATAAACTGTTTAGAAAAAATTCCATTGGAACAGTTACATTTAAGTAATAATGATGGTATCGCAGATTCTTTTTTAATGGAATTAAGTAACAAATGCAGTAAATTGAAGAATATTTCAATAATGCGTTCGTAACTTTAACATATTCAATTTTAAGTAATGACATTTGCATTAATTTTAATTATTTTAATAAAATTTGCAGATTCAAACAAAATTACTGATCATGGGATATCAGCTTTGACACAAATGCCTTCTCTTGAATGTGTAACAATTCAGGCATTACCTCTAGTAACTGAAAAAGGTATCTCAAATATTTGCAGGCAAAGCAAATTTGAATGGTTCTGCATAAGTGGAACAAAAAAAATCATCAAAAAATAAAATTCATAATTACTAATAGGCTAAGTGAATAAATATGAACTATATTAATGTGAGATTGATTTTATATTTTTCTAATATAGTGTTGAAAAGTTTGTTAAAATTTTTTTATTTAAATGTAAGTAAATTGAATGTGCTTAATTGGTAGATCATTGTGATTAGTTAGGAAAGTACATAGTAACTTAAAGCTATCTTATTTAAATTATGATAATTAATACTTACTCATTCAAATGATCATAAATAAATAATTCAAAATTACATATCAAAATTTGCATATTTCATTAATGTAAATTAAAATTGTATTTCTTTGATTGACCTGCATAAAATATATATAGGAAATGATGATTTGAATGATGAAAACTAGTTGCCAGATTATTTCATTATTGGAGAAAGTGATTTCTCAAAATAAATTTGACTCAATTATATAGTATTATTTGTGTACATTTTTGAAGTGCTTGGTTGCAAATGCTTTTTAAGTAACTGACATTTTTCACAAGCGTGCGAAATTTTTTCTGAAAAAAGTTTTTTTAACGTAATGTAACATATTAATGTTAATATTCAGTCTTGACAGTTAGGGATGGTTCTTGACTTTATAATGGTCTTGCAATTTTTTTTAATTGATGCATATTGCAAAATCCCAAAAAGACCTGTAAAAATGTATCACATTTCGGATAATTTTGTTCTATTCCACTTCCTTACAACACAAGAAAGATTCGTAATAGAATCATAAGTCAATGATCTATTGTTAATATTTCAATCATTCCTAATTATTTACTTATTCAATGATAAAAATTTATAAAAATAGTATTTCTTGCATGATATGTTTGAATAAATATTGAAAAAAAGAAATGAGGTGTTCTGGAGTGTAACGAATATTGTTGAATAGTCATACATGAGAATTAATAAATATTGTTTCCTCATTCAAGCCTCATTCAAGGGGGAAGGAGGGAAACAATTTTGATTTTCATAATCGGCTAGGTAGCGCAATCTCTAGTCGAAAGTTTTAAAAAGATGCATAGATTTATTGATAAGTGATACTTGACCGATGTATTGATAAATGATATTGCAAAATACCTAGTTTACCTCAAGTTGATAACTAAATTTAAAAATTTCCAAAAATTCTAGATTGCAGATGTATTAAAAAATTTTACTCAGACTCAATCTATTTTTTTAAACATTGAAATATGAAAAATTAACGAATTATTTTAATGTCTTTGCTACAAAAAAGCACAAATATTTTTTCGGTATATACGATCAAACATGGTCTTTTCACAACTCATGGAAGCCTCTTTGGTTTTCGTACTGTACACAGATAGCAGAACACTTTTAAGAAGCAGTACTTATAGATGGTGGGAGAACACGTGAATTTGTATCGCATTCAATCATAATCAGCAAGAACTGATAATAATGAATTGTCTGCTTTATTTTAACTTAATCATTTTTACTACGAATATACAGAATTTTCACAAATCGTAAATGGCAAATTGATTGAGAAATTTTGCAAAGATCTCTTATCAGTATCAAACATTGTTTATTTGCACACAACTACTTCTCTAAAATGTTTAACTTGGAACGTTTCATTAAAACAACTATAGTATCCACGAGTTTCATGAAGAAACTTATAAATCAAAACAAAAAAATCAAGGCAAGTTGAAGTCTTGATTGAATAATTTATCTGCAGAAATTGCTAAAATTGTGTTTTACAGAATGTTATTGCACCTATATCTCATAAATATGTCACAAGAAAATGTTCTACATCTTGCAATGACCAAATGAGTCAATGGGAACAAATAAAATCTAATTATTCAAATAAACAGCTGCAACTTGTTTATGAAACATTAGATACATGTAATACAAAACAGATGAAAAGGTATTCCTATTAATTCATGATTCAATCCCATTCAAAATATTTACATTCGATGATTTTTTTGACAGATGTGGACTTTCGGAAGATCAAATTAAACTTTTGAAATCTAATAAGGAAAAAAACCATCAATCATTGGAAGATTACATTTTACTAAATACAATTGAAGTAAATGAGTTAGAAAATATCTGTTCAACAATAATATCTAAAAACGAATACAGGCCAAGGAAATCAGTTGTTACGCCTCCCATATCTAAAAATGATATACATGTAATAAATTAAGTTTTAAAATGATTATTTATTTGGAACAATTGTTAATTAATATTAATTTAACATAACAGAAAATTCAAAATGTTGTTGGTCTTCACATTGGTTATAAATACTTCACATGCTGTCAAGTTCATTCAATGGGGTCATCTTGTGATATAGCTTTGTGGAAATTAAATAGCATTTCAGAAATTTTTCAATCAAATTCTAATGTAGATGCAATAAAAATGGTAATTTCAAGAATTATAACAAAGTGTATTAAATATAAAGAAAATTAAAAAAAATTGATATTACTTTACTTTATACAGGCAATGAATATTGCTCAAAGTATTCCATATGCTGATGCATACATCATTGAAAAAGAGCAAACTAGAACTCAATCCAAAATAACCGTTCCTGCACATAGGACCATAGTGAAACAGCAATTAATATCTTCAACTATTTTAACTTCCTTGCTATGTCGGCAAATAAATGATAATTTACAACAAGGTATTAAAAAATTACTTTACATTTAGTTAGTTATTTAGTTATTAAATTTCTATAACATTTTTAGAAACACAAGATCATGGTTCTTTATATTCTTTACGTCCACTGGCATCTTCTCAACTTTTTAAATTAATGTTTGGAAATGAAAGTGTATCGTCAAATGACATAGTTCAATCTTTGTTTTCTCAAGAAGATGTTGGGCTAAAATATGTATCATTTGTCACGTTATCAGATGAAATATTGGATTTCCACTCGCGCTTAGATAATTTTAAGCAAGAAGAACTAAATAAATCACTACTGATAGCACTGACATTTTGGGAAAAAGAAATTTTAGCAAGAAGCCTTTAAATTAACTTCTATTCTTCTGTACTATTCTTTTCACATCTTCATCACAACTAAATCTAAATTGAATATTTTTGTGTATCAAATACAAGTGCAATATATTTTTGTAAATAAAGTCACATTAATGTTATTGTAAAATTGAATGTCAAAAAACAATTTTTCTTTTCAAGGATCTGCTGAATGAAAAGCATTTCAAAATTATTGTACCAGAGCATTCAACTAATTTTTTTTAAATTTTACATAAGCAGCGCGATGAAATGAGTAATTATTTGTGAAATTCACCAATGGAAATAGAATGTTGATATTTTATGAGCCAGAATAAGCTATTTCAACTTGATCTATTTCGAGATCTATCGAGTATGCGTTTTTATTACATCGACATTTCCTTGAAAAAGGCGATTTTAAACTCGACATATAACGCTATAGTAATAAACTTTAATTTTTAAAAATAGCAGAGTCGTTAACGTACATGGTTATCGATGTTGGCCCATTTCTTCAATTACCAATTTGAATACGTTAAATTAGAGTGAACTAATAATAATGTTAGAAATCGCTCTAGTAATGTTTTCAAATGAGACGCCAAAAAAGCGTTTGAATTATAATCTATTGAGCTGGACTTACACAAATGAATTTAATTAACATTGTAGTTTTGTGGAGACATTCATTATTCCCGATAAACGCAAATAATAATTTTCATCAAATATCGTGATTAGTGTAGAGGAAATAGTGTGTCAATCGCTGGATGCGCAAGTGCATACGTATTCGACGTATGTTTTAAGAATTATTCTACTTCATCATTATTTGACTGGGCATATAGCCAACGTGTGACCTTATTGGACTCACCAAGATATTTGTCGATTCACATTAACAATCGTGATTATTTGATCGATCTCTATACATTTGGGACGCAAATCGATTCACCGAAGAAATCGTGGCGCCTTCATTCGATTCATTTTTCATATATTCAAGCGTTTAAAATTTTGGAGTTTGAAGGCTTTTATATGATACTTTAATTTTTCTTGAAAATATATCACTTACGGCCTGTAATTGTGTGAGTGAATTATCAATGACGAAATTTTAAATGTTGAAAAACAAGAAAAATAGATATTCTCTAAAATCCATGAAATTGTCATAATAAAATGTATGTCTAGTCGGCAAGACTGATGAGCTACGCAAGAATTTTTTGATTGGAATTAATTCGTCTGATTTCATCGAAATTTGGCAATCGGCACGTTGAATTTGCCGCGAGAATCACGCGATTATATAAGTGGACCGATGAAACTTCCTACTCGCAATATGCAGTTTGCTTTACACATTCACTCTTAATACGAGCATCTGTTTATATAGTATAATATAAAATACAGGTATATCTACATGTGCAGAGGTACACGGAACTCGGACTGTCGCGGGTAGGTAAGTATTATAGTTATCGGCTTGGTTCGCAGTTTCGCAGGGTATGCTTAAAAATGTTTCAGGTTGACTGTACCAATAACCGGCCAAATGAGACTTGGTGTTTCATTTTATGGTAAACTTTAAAAATAAAAAATTGGCAATCTCCAGCAAAGTTTCCATAAGAGGTTTCACAATAAAAAATTGAAAGTCAAGTTAAAATACATTCGATTCATGATTCTGAAAAAAATCAACTAGTCAATCACTGGGAAAACCCTAAAATTTTTTAAATCAAAAAACATTTTCTCAGATAAAAAGCAGCGTGCGTGTAAAAGTAGCCGAGCATTGGTACAGTTACCTTGTGCATAGGTAAACGCGCAACTGCTGCAGTTCCGCGCTGCTCTCAGTGTACATTCGGCGCGCACGAGCTGCCGCAGAGCAAAAGTCATGCATCGCGGCGAGACTAATACTTCACTAACCCCGACCTATTCGATAAATATGCAACTCCAATAGAATTAGTTAAAGTCCCCGAGATTCGGCTCATGGTACAGTTATAAAAACTGCTCGCGGCCCCGGCGGGCAAAGATATCGCGCGCGCCGCGGCCAATTGTGCGCTGTAAGTGCTACATACGAGGCACACACGCATACAGTAGAGTGTTCTATATAGACCCGAGAGCGCGAGAGAGAGAGAGAGAGAGAGAAACAGACCAGGGCGTTTTAGTATTCCTCGCGCGCGGTGCGTCATCGTGCGTCAATAGTCGCCTCGACCAAACGTCTCGCGTATATTCACAACGTAAAGAATATACCTATATTTATTCGGTGTATATTGTGTATAAAACGTGTAGGACTGTTGCTCGTCGTTTCGCCGCACGCAGTGATCGCACAGCACAGCCTACTCTGACCACCACCGCCGTCGCGAGTCGTCGTCGTCGTCGTCTACATACCATCTCTCCGCGCTATTTTATAATCCGCAGAAATTGTGTGAGTGAGTGCGTGCGTGCGTGTGCTCCGCGACTCTGTGTGTATGTGTACACATTAGTGCGACTCTGGCTGCTATGTGCCGCATGCTGCTGCTGCTGCTGCCTCGGTATACTTAGTGCAGTGTCGGCGAGGCATACTCCCTGAGACGGTCTCTCACTCGTTCTCTCTCTATCTCTCTCTCTCTCTTTCTTTTCTGCGATATGAAAAACAATTTCGTCCAACTGATTATCTGCGACAACGCGTCGTCTTGAGTCCGCAACGAATCTGCAAATATTGTTATTAAATACGCACCGCTGGAAAGTGAGCCTCGGGGGAAGACGACGACGACGACGACGACGACAACAACGAAAGACTCATCCCCCCTGAGGCGAGTTTTGGTGTATACATATATACATCACTTGAATAGTCTATACTTTCATCGATGCGTGCGAATGTATCGCGCGTGGACACGGAAACATCCAAAACTGTCGTCCTAGAACGATTACCTTTGAGGTTGGTATATGCGTATATGTTGCTATATATGTACACACAGTCCTTCCGCCTACTTTTACATTTACAGCATGTATGCGTGTGTGTTACTTTATGGTGTCTTAACAGTGTTGTCTGCGTCTCTCTTCCTCATTTTGTAACGTATATTACACGTAGTATCGCTATCAGCGCGCTTCCACATGCATCAGGTTGCTATTTTTCCTCTGTCTCTCTCGCTCGCTCATTCGATTTCCCGCTCGATGTTTTTCGCTTCGAACTTATCATTGCTGCAATTTTCGCGACTCCGCTCGTATGCAGCGATGGCATCGTTTAATCGGCGTATTGTAATGTGCCCCTCTCGATTCAATGTCAAACATCTGTGCCTTAATATACTGACTCGTATTATTGTCATATCAATCGCCGCTCGTAACGCACACGTACGGAGCACTAATGCTTGCATCGCTCTGCTTCGGCGTTTGTCCATTCACGCATCGACAACGAATTACATGCATTAGTCGTGTTTACGTTAATGATACTTTTTTTTCTCCCGCCCATGCCTTCGCGATGCGTGAACTCTAACGTCTCGTGTTCCGAGATGTGTGTTGGTTTAGAAGTGTGTATATTGATAAATTGGAATTCTGTATCGTATGTATGCACGCTTCTCATGCTCGTGTTCAAATACGCTACGCACCAAGTATGAATGCATTAAATCGGAGTCTTCGACGAGTCGAAACTCACAAGCGGCACATTTGTCTTCGCTATGCACTACGTTGTTGATTATGAATGCATCCATATATACATACTGTCGTGTGTCTCTTCAGCATGTGCGCTCTCGTATCGTATGCAGTATGCGTGCCATTTATACCTTCAACGATGTTTTGTGATTAAAAAGATCGATATATAATATTAGCGTGTGCGCTCGAGCTGCGGTGACACATTTGCGTTGTTGCGTAGAAGGAATAATTAAATTTTCTGCAGAACTAAGGGGTGTGGGTCTTGCTAATATGCTTGCTGTGCACTGACAGGGTAGAAGTAAATGTAATTTCAACAATTATTTTACAATGTTTCCTGGCTTTTTTGCATTAAGCAAATGCTTTATTCGATGAATATGCGAGAGAAATATATTAAAAATAATAAGTTTGTTGGTAATACCCATGGTACTTCACTACTAACCACAGGAGTTAGCTTTTCTATTAAACTTAATGAATCTAATACTGCAACGCGCAGACAATTGCATATTATTTAACTAGTTCTGCTTCTAGTAGTTTCAACTTGACTGTGCAATTTATTTTCATTGTTTCTCTAGTGTACATTCTTGAAATAAACAAGTTGTTTAAAGCTTATTTTGCCTTTATTTACTATTAATTTTGTTTGCAGCAGTGAAATTCTGTGCTATTTTGGTTTCTTGTTTTATTTTTTTTTTTTTTTTTTTTGAAAATGTATATCCTAAAAATTTTAGAGCTATTAACACGATGCATGATTAATAATAAGCTTGATAACTTGCACTGTAACAAAGTAAATGTAATATTTTAGTCTAAGTATGAGCAGCTTGATAAATAAGAACTTTATGTTTTTCCTTTAGTTGTAGCATTTACCAATTATATTTCTTTTGTAATATAATTTATTTTAATACAATTCTAAAATGAATTAAACAGTAACAAATATGAATGGAATAAAGAAAATAATTGAATTTATTGCTATATTTCCTAGTTATAGTAACTATAAATATAAGAATATATATTCTTATAAATCAAGCTTAATTTTCACAAACTTTACTTTCTTTATTTGCTAGATTGTAAAA
This sequence comes from Trichogramma evanescens, assembly GCA_902732785.1. NCBI lineage: Eukaryota > Metazoa > Arthropoda > Insecta > Hymenoptera > Trichogrammatidae > Trichogramma > Trichogramma evanescens. Next base: position 51,406 of record CACVKI010140790.1, on the reverse strand, counting down.
GAGAACTTAGAACTTTATCTTCAAATTTTTTTAGCTAAAACTTACATTTGCTTTTTTACAGTGTTTACAGTGCTTAAATTGGGTGTATGCATCTATGAGCGTGGATTAAAAGATGATCCTTATTTTGAGTCTCTTTGATAATGAAGGCTGAAACCTGACATTCAGAAAATTATCAATCAGAAATAAAGTGCAAACAAGCATAGACTCTACCGAAAATTCAAACTGTCAGCTCATAAAAAATCACTTGATTGTACAGTGCTACGGCAATGGATAACTCAAATAAACGTCAAGCAACAAGGGTTTTCAAAAAATCCAGTCCAAATGGCAAAATTAGTGTATATTTAGGTAAACGCGACTTTGTCGACCACATAGGTCATGTTGATCCCATCGACGGTGTGGTGCTCATTGATCCGGATTATGTGAAGGACAGGAAGGTCTTCGGACACGTTCTGGCCGCATTTAAATATGGCAGAGAGGACCTCGACGTCCTTGGGCTCACATTCCGTAAGGACCTTTATCTGGCCGCAAAACAAATTTATCCAGTGCAGGAGGACTCGACACCGCGCGAACTCACGCGACTGCAAGAGCGTCTTATGAAGAAACTCGGTAGTAATGCCTATCCGTTCAATTTTGAACTGCCAGCGCACTGTCCCGCCTCGGTGACGCTACAGCCGGCGCCCGGCGACACAGGCAAGCCCTGCGGAGTCGATTACGAGCTGAAAGCTTTCGTTGGCGAGCGACAAGAGGACAAGCCACACAAAAGAAACAGTGTAAGACTAGCGATTCGCAAGATCGTTTATGCTCCGTCGAAGCAAGGGGAGCAACCCTCGACCGAGCGAAGCAAAGATTTCGTCATGTCTCCTGGTAAGCTACACCTGGAAGCCAGCCTCGACAAAGAACTCTATCATCACGGGGAAAATATAGCCGTGAACGTGCACGTAGCCAATAACAGTAACCGTACTGTCAAACGAATCAAAGTATCCGTCAGGCAGTTCGCCGACATTTGTCTCTTCTCTACGGCCCAGTACAAGTGCACTGTGGCCGAGGCAGAGAGCGAGATTGGCGTTGCACCGGGTTTTACACTAAGCAAGGTGTTTTCACTGAGGCCAACTTTAGCCGACAACAAAGATAAGCGAGGCTTGGCGCTCGACGGGCAGCTCAAACACGAAGACACGAATCTAGCATCGAGCACGATCGTCGCCGATCCGTCGCAGCGCGAGAACCTTGGAATCATCGTAAGGTATCGCGTCAAAGTCAAGCTCTGTTTAGGTGCATTAGCCGGTGAGCTCGTCGCCGAACTGCCTTTTGTTCTTATGCATCCCAAGCCCGACGAAGAGGAGGCCGCTACGAGTCAAAACACATCACGGACCAGTCCGACGCCCAAGCCCGACGAGAGCACGGCGAACGAGGACGCGAATCTTATACAGCTCGAAGAGGAGGCCGACGGGGACGATATTATTTTTGAAGACTTTGCAAGACTCAGGCTCAAAGGCGAGGATCCTTGACCGCTCGAGGATAATCAAGATTTTTCTATTTAGGCTGGTGCAACGACTTGTTGATTAATTTCATTATTCGTCAATTTTATCATTCTACGTCCAACAAAAGATTGATATTCTACAATAAAAGATGTACGACGCGACTGATGAACGCTCTCGATGCTTTGTAAATTATTTTCTAGTGTGAAAGGGACGTTCAACAAGTTCAGTTTTTAAATGTGTTCTTTCGAGCTTGAAAACTGTCTCAAAAATGGCTTAAAGATATTATTTAAGGATCATTATTGATATCTGTATAAAATTCCATTAGGTTTTATCTTTCAAGTAATCAAAGAAAAAACAATGATTTTTATACTCATACATTGTGCAGTAGCTAAATTATTTATTATACATGTATGGCTTTTTTACTACTAATAATTAATTTTTCATTGTCAAAAGACAAGCAGATGAAATCAAGCACAACTTTGCTGATTTTTGACAACATTGTAATTTTTTTTAGAGTTTTTATCGAAACAAAGTTCTAAGCTGATAAAAAAACTATAGTTTTTCAAATTGATATACGAGTATCGCACAAGAATAATTATTGTGTGCTCAAACATCTTCACAAAATTAATGTACTTGACTAAAACAAAAGAACTTGTTTAATGACATTAAAATTCCAATTTATTAAAGCTTAAATGTCCATTTTTATTACATCCTAATAATTTCCTTTCGATTTTAAATAAATTTTTTATTTAATTCTTATGCATAAATGTATTGTCTTACAAAGACTAAATACTTGACAGATATCTAGAAAACATTTTTTTTATGAATAACTTTTTTAATAACTTTGAAGTGATCAATATTTTGTTACACATCTGAATTAAAACAATGGTTATCTATTTTCATTTTTATTGAGGAAATTGTATTAATTTTAATAAGGATACACTTTGGACCTTTGACAATCCACCAATTTCCATGGGTTTTGAGTGCTGAACATGTGTCTATATAATTGTTATTTTACCAACTTGTTATTGATCATCATAATTTATATTTGTCGTAATAAATTATTCGCAGCTTTTATCATAAATGAAACTATAACATTTCGATCTTCTCGTTTGACAAGTAAAACCATTTGGAAGAAATATAATAGCCGCTAATAATTTCAAACGCTGTAAGGGCATGAACGACATCTGTACTCCAATTTCAGTACTAAGTGACGACTGAGCACTGGCGTTAGACTGTAGACAACTGTAAGTTTACATATACCGTACCTAGTCATAACATCAGTACATCCATATTCTCAGTGCAGTCTGTAGCGAGCTAGGCTCAACAGCTTACACCTCTCTTACACCGTACATAGTACACGTATAAACAGTGGAGTACATACTTTTAGAACGGATTTACAGTATTTTATTCTAAGTTGTCTTCCGAGTTGCTAAATAGTAAACTTACAACTACTACAAGTGTTACCAGTGTTACAAGTCGAATTTCTGCATTTAGGCTTGTGATTGAGTTTTTCTTTCCATCAACAATAATAAGGTACACTAACGATTACTTCTAAATAATTTAAATGGTTTGAATGCTGAAATATTCATGGTGTTATGACACATGTTTAAAGTGAGGTTATAATAGATAATCAAACAATATCGAAAATAAGATTAATAGAACGTAAATATTATATACATTAAATAATATGTAAGCCATTGTGCAATTAGTTAGAATTACGTTTTAAGTGAGGTTATAATTTTTAATGGGGTAAAAGAGAGATTAGTGATATTGTCCAAGCACAATGTGCACAATTGTGCAAGTGTTGCAATTCAATAACAATCTTGTAACAATTATGAGATTGATACTTTTTATTTACACAATGGATATGGTGCATATGGCTCATGGTAATATTCAATGTTTTTTACAAAGAAAGTTATGAAAATATTTTAGTTTTATTCCATTAAGTAATAGTATTTTAATATTTGATATTTGTTATTTTTTGATTAATAGTTTTTTTATTTTCATTTTTACAGGTATTTTCATCATGTCTGTCACGAGTAAAGCACTGGCTTCTTTGACCGCTACCTATACAGATTCAGAAGGTGAAGAAGAAGAAACTTTTGAGAATAATTCAAATACTCCTAAAGAATCTGCACCACAAAATGAAGATTATCAAATATCCAACAGTTCTAAATCTGACTCATCTAACACAAATAGTCCAAATAATAGCTTTCCTAACAAAAGTAATAATAGTTTTCCATCAAAAGGACAAAGATTAGTATCATATTTTGATGATACTGTTGTTTCGGATGATGATGAAAATCCTTCATCAAATTCTGATGGAGTTTTATTAAATGGAAAACAGTCTAATGAATTAGCTGATCCACAATCTCCTCATATTCAAGAAGAAGTTATTTCTGATAACGAAGCAGATGCTTATGGAGTGGTAATTCCACCTGAGCCTGTTGTGAAATGTCCATCTGAATTACAAGATAAAATTTTAAATCTCTACAAAAAAATGGAATCGGGTCGCTCAGATATGAATAAAATTATTCAACACAGAAAAGATTTCAGGAATCCATCGATATATGAAAAATTGATACAATTTTGTAGTATCAATGAACTTGGTACTAATTTTTCATCTGATAGATTTGATCCTTTCAAATGGGGTAAAGAATCATTTTATGAAGAGCTTACAAAACAACAAAAAATAGAAATGGAAAAATTAGAAAAAGCAAGAAAAGAAAAAACCAAAATTGAAATTGTATCTGGTACAGCAAAAAGACCAAATCCTACTCCTATCACAGTATTAGATGATGAAGCAAAGAAGAGAAAAAGTAAATGGGATCAAGTATCTTCAAATGCAGCTGGAGCAGGACCTGTATCCAAATTGTCCAGTATATCTCAACCTACTCTCTCTTTAACTTCATCCGGTACTAAAACTACAGTTATATCAGCTTTTGGTTCTTTGCCAAAGAAAAGGCTTTAAAAACGTCTTGTACCTAAAATTAGTTTTATAAAATAGTTCAATGTTTCGGAGTAAGTTATTATTAAATATTGATAGGCAAATGTATATTTTAATTTTAAAATCCATTTATTACATAAGAAATACAGTTTTTAAGTTCTTCAAACAACTCTTATAATTTTTTTTTTTTTTGACAAGTTAATCACAGATTTTAAGTCATCATTGTCTTATGCGAAGATCAAAACAAGTTAATTTCATTGATTGTATTATAATAATTAAAAGTTTTAATTAAAAGTGTTACTTCAGCAGTATAAAAATACAACCAATGACAAAAATTGTTTAAAATTAAGATTTTTTTTAAATCTGTATATTTCTTTTATAAGATTATTATAAGATATTATATCAGATTATAAATATCTGTTCTGTAAATATATTTTGTAAATATTAATTACACTGTTTACTTATTCAATCACACCTACTACTATCTACCTTAATGAATTAAAATTATGCTACTAAAATGACACTATATTTGATATTTCATTCTTTAATTTGAAGACACTGAGATAATCTTAAAATTTTTTTCTACCATATAAATTTTACTTATATGAGTATTAAAATATGAATCATGGCGTTATCAATTTAATTTACAAATTCAGTGTATCCTTTTATGAATGGTAACCCAGCTTTAACTTTTTTTTGATACTCTACATAGTCTTGTCCAAAAAATCTTAGTAAATAAACTTCTTCAGCCATAATTCTTTCATTGAAAAATCTCCACGACATGATCGCATAAGCCAATAAACATATTGGATTTTGCAATATCAGTTGAGTTCCTATTGACCAATAAAACCATCCAGCATAACTGGGGTGCCTGCAAATGGCATAAACTCCATGTGTGACTAGAGTATGATTTTTTGCTTTTTTATGTTGTACTATATGATTAAAATTGCGCTCAGCCGTGTAAATGGCTAATTTTCTCATCATTTCTCCGCAAAAACATAGTATAAGTCCAATTAATACAATAAGATGGTTTTGTTTCATTTGTACAAAATAATACCTTTCTATAAAAAATTCTAACCAACTCATTATTGCTGCCCCTACATATGCTGGACTATGGTTTATGAAGAAACTTTTGATATTTACAGCTGCTGGATTTGTGAAAGCAATTCCTAAGTATTCAGTCAAATGAAATGTAGATAATATTGAAACATACATTCCAAAATTTTTCCATGATGGCATTGCTGTGTTGTACATCAAGAGTCCAGCACTGAAAGTGTATCCAAGGAAGACAGCACGATGTGATATTTGTTGATGTGAGACATTATAAATTCCTCGAATAAACAAATACGATATCCCATAGTTTAATAAGTGTAGCCATTGAGTATTACTGTACTGTAAGCTATTCAAGTATGGAACAATTAAGTATTCACAAAATGCAAAAGTAACTAGTGCAGCAACAAATGATGTTAATGCTATCCGACCACTTTCATACTTCATGGTAGATTGATTATTTATAAATTCACTTTTATAAAATATATATGGTAATTAAAAATGTATCAAATACATAAGAACAAAATTGTAATTCTTCATAGATGATAATCGTATTTGTTGCACATTAAAAATTCGTCTTAGTTCAATAAGAAGTAAAACGATACATAATATGGTCAAGATGCTTTATAACCTTTGTTTACCATCTGAAACATTACGATTGATGAATTAAAATGATGAATTTTCTTATTTATTCTTATCTCTGCAATGAGTATTACTTCTCACCAAATAAGTTTTAATAAAACTTTATAAATTACTGAAGAAAAAATGAAAATCTAACGGCCAATGCATCTCCGAACATTAGTTTTTTGTGTTTACAAACACTGAACACGTTTACTATGTATTACTTTTTAGACGCAGAATGAGTATTATTTATATATTCATGAACTCGATGAGTTTTCTGCATTCTATACAGTAATTAATTTAAAAAAAAAAACAATAAATAAACTAATATTACGATACATTCGTAATAATCCTCTCAAAGCTGAATAGAATGAGGTGTTAGCCGTCAGCCGTGTATAAGCAAAACAACCTATATACAGATATAATGAGTATAGGTAGCTTAGCTTGTGTATTGTATTGTTGCAACTTATAAGCTTTTGCAGTTTTGTGACGTATCGCGCGAAATCGTATAGATGTTGACTCTATTCTTCTGACAATCGATACACAGTTGATATCGAACCACAGCGACTTTTCAAAATGTTCGATAGTTTTGCTTTGTGCTATATAAATTAATAAAACAATCTTGTAGTTCAAAAAATGTTAATATCATTTTTTTAAACATCAATGTTTTAGTATACGCGGCTAAATACCATTTTATATAACTTCAACATTTTACGATGGCACATTTTATTTGTATCGATATTTCCTACATCGATATTCCAATATCGTAAAACATTATACAGAATGACTATATATTCGTCTGTCAGGCTAAACTGAGTATTTGCAGTCATATAACATGTTATATTTTTGTGCCCACAGCATGCTAACATCTTTAGACACCAAATCCAATATTCTGACAATTATTTAAATTTCAGTTAACGACACTATGGTCATAAAATTAGCGGGTTTACTATTAAATTAAACTTGAAAACTATTTTAAAATTATTTATTTAGACTTCTTGAATAAAATTTAATTTATTCATTATTCAGGTTAATGTTGTAACCTATTTAAATGTCAATACAAAATGAAACTTCATTGTAAAATGTTTGCTTATCGTTTAAAATATATGAACAATCTTGTACTATTTCGTGCCTTAAGTACTGAAAAAAAATCAGTCAAAAGTTCAAAAGTTATTAGACAAGAATTTTTAAATTATTTTATTAAACAAAATAATCATGCCTTTGTTCGGTCAAGTCCAGTAATGCCTTTGAATGATCCAACAATTCCTTTTGTAAATGCAGGCATGAATCAGGTAATAAGAATTGTATTTTTAACAATTAGATCATTTTTTTTATAAGTAATTCAAAAAAGTAATAAAACTTTACAGTTCAAAGGTGTTTTATTGGGTCATCATGATGCACCTGCATTTAGAGTGGCTAATTCTCAAAAATGTATAAGAGTTGGTGGCAAACATAATGATTATGATACTGTTGGTCTTGACTCTTATCATCATACATTTTTTGAAATGCTTGGTAACTGGTCATTTGGAGACTACTTCAAGGTAATTTTCCAATCATTAATTAATTATTTCTTTAAAATAAATCCATCGAAAAATTTTAGGAAGATGCTTGTAGATATGCATGGGATTTATTGGTCAATGTTTATGGAATAAAAAAAGAATTTTTATATGTTACTTATTTTGGTGGCAATGAAAAATTTAATCTAAAACCAGATTTGGAATGTAAAGAAATTTGGCTGAACATTGGTGTACCAGAAGATAAAATAATACCTTTTGGTATGACGGAAAACTTTTGGGAAATGGGGCCAACTGGTCCTTGTGGTTCTTGCACAGAAATCCATATTGATCAAGCTATGCAAGAAAAAAATCAAGCTTCTAGGGTCAATAAAGGTCACGATGATGTTACTGAATTATGGAATATTGTATTCATTCAATACCAAAGGTAAACAGCATCTTATAATTTTCATTTCTCTTTATCTTATGTTAAAAATATTTTTGATGATATTCTCAGGCTCGCTAATGGACAAATTATTCCTTTACACAAAAAGCATGTTGATACAGGAATGGGTTTTGAGAGACTAGTTACTGTATTGCAAGAAAAACGTTCAAATTATGATACAGATCTTTTTGAACCTTATTTTGATGTAATTTCAAATATTTCTCGTGCTCCAAAATATCAAGGATGCTTTGGAAATGCTGATAAAGACAAAATTGATACTGGATATAGAATATTAGCTGATCATGCAAGAATGGTCACAGTTGCCCTGGCAGATGGAGTGTTACCAGATAAGAAGTTTGTAATGATCTTCACTACAAATCAATAATAAGAAGGCAAAATCAAAATTTTACTGATAATATTGTATCATTATTTGCAGTCATAAGCTTAGAAGAATTTTAAGGAAAGCAATCGACATTAGTGAAGATGTTTTTAAAAACAGCTCACTTTTATCTGAACTGACAAATCATGTAGCTGATAATCTTGGTGATTTTTATCCAGAAATTCATCAAAATTTGAACAAGGTTTTGAAAACTATTAACATAAATTAAACTTTATCACTAAATGTGTTCATATTTTGTAATTCATTTTTTTAGATTCAGTATATCATAAAATATGAAGAACAAGTTATGAAATCTGCAAGGCAGGCTGCTTTGAAAAATTGGAAAAAAGTTGTTAATAATAGACCTGAACTTTCTGAAGTACCTGATGCTACTCTACCTGGTTTAAGCGCTGGGTATTATGAACTTCAAAACTTATTAAAATCTAAGTAAGTTTATTTTATCACTAGGAAAAATTGTTTATATAGATCATGATTTCAATTAGATTAAAATTAAAACATTTTTTACAGAGCCCAAGTAAATGGCATAACTGGTGAATTTGCTTTTAAATTGTATGACACATATGGATTGAATGTAGACACAATTTCTAAACTAGCTGAAATCGAATCAATTCCTTTTGACCCAAATAATTTTAAAATGGCTTTAGAAAAAGCTAAAAAACAATCTCGGCTTGATCCACATAAAACAGATGATGAAATTATTTCAGAATATTCTTTAGATTTATTGGAATCAGGAAATATATCAAAAACTGATGATTCGTTTAAATACGATTATTCTTACAATGGAAAAGAATACCAATTTCCAATTATCAAGAGCAAACTCATGGGAATAATAATCAATGGTATACATATTATTTATTATTTTTCATACCAGTGGCCCAAAAGTTACTATTTCCCTCTTCCTGCATAAAACAAGGTGAGTGATTTTTGGGCCATTGGGTATGAAATATGGCACACAGGCTTAAACTGGGAAAAAATAAAACCCCAGAGCACATGCTTATTGGTAGCTTGCGCTGCTGAGTATTGGCCAATGCGCTTGCTCTGGGACTTATCTGTTTCCCCGGCCTATGGTAGTAATATACTATTTCTTACAGGTGAAAATTAATTTTTATTGTAGGTAATTTAATTTCTCAACCTGAACCTTCTTTAAAAGTGGATGAAAGTCAAGCAGTTGTTGAAGCCACTGTTACTAGCAGTGGTAATATTGTTGAGAAAAGTTCAGTTGTGAATGCTGATACTGAAGTTGGTGTAATATTGGATCGAACCTCAGCATATTCATCAGCTGGTGGTCAAATATCAGATAAAGGCCACATACAAATAAAAAATCTTCTTTTTAAATTTGACTATGTAAAGAAAATACGCGGCTATCTGATTCATGTTGGACACTTTGTTGATTGGGAAGGAGTGTAAGTAGTTAGAAAAAAAAATTTGAACTGCAACTAAACATTTAAGTATTGTGAACATTATTTCTATTTTAGAGATCCTGATCAAGAGTTACGGGTTGGTGATGATTGTTTAATATCAATCAATGAAGAAAGACGTTTAGGGGCGATGAGACATCATACAGCTACACATTTACTAAATGCATCTTTAAAAAAAATACTTCCGGTTGTAGGTCAAAGAGGAAGTTCTGTAAGTGATAATGGGTTGGATTTTGAGTGCAGTACCTTTGGGAAAAAATTAACACTTAAGGAAGTTATTGAAATTGAAAATTATATTAATGAAACTATCAAAGCAAATGTCACTGTAAAAACGAAAACGGTTAATCTGTTACAAATGCTCAAAGAAAATAATCTCACAGTTATTCCTGGAGAAGTTTATCCTGAAAATGGAATTAAAATAGTAGAGATAAACAGCGAAATTTTGAATTCAAAGTAAGATTTTTGAAATGATAAAACAATTTAAATTATATTAAAAACTTTCATTTTATATATGATTTAAATTTAATTACAGAGAAGCTTGTTGTGGAACTCACCTTCATAAAACTGGAACTTTGGAGGACTTCTGCATCGTAAATTTAAAATCTCAAGGAGCATCTAGCATTTATTTGAAAGCTTTGACTGGACCTGCAGCTACTTTAGCTAAATTATCTGGTGAAAACTTGAAAGATAGAATTTTTAAGTATGAAAATATACTTAAATCCAACAAAGTTGATTTAAAAGATTTGGAATTAAAAATACTCAGTGAGAGGCAAAAGCTACTAGACAAAAACAAAAGAGTGAAACTTCCTTACGTAATAGTACAGCAGAGTTTGATACAATTAGAAAATTTATTAAAAATAATAAAAAGTGAAGCTAAAGGCATAACGAGGTGGGTAATGTTGAATATGAAAAAACTGATATTTTAAAAAGATTCTTAAAATTTCGATTTTTAGGAGTAGTATTGAAGAGGAAATTAAAAAATTACTTGATTCTTCATCTTTACCCTTTGTTGTGCATTTTTTGCAACCGAATAACGCAACTTTAGAGAATGTATCGTTGAAAAATATTATTAAACTTTGTCCTCCAACAACTCCAGTTTTTGTAATCATTCATTGTGACAATAAAATAAAAGCTCGATGCGTTGTACCGCCGGTAAATATGAACCTTCATTTTATAATTTTATAAATTTTAATAAATTTCATATTAATTTCTCTGTTATTATGTAGCACTTGCAATCAAGTGAATTTAATGCCAAAATGTGGATGGAAGAAGTTTTGCGAATCTTTCAAACCAAGGGTAGCACGTTCAGAGACGATGATCCGCAGTATGCATACAATATGTCACCTACACATATATCAAATGATAACTTCAAGTCACTAATCGATAAAGCAATATCTAGTGCAACTAAATTTGCATCAATACATGTAAAATCCGAAAAATAAACCAAAAGAATAATGCAGATTTTGTTAAAAACTGTTAATAGACTTTGTTTAATATATGTTACAAATATTTGTTCTAAAAACATAATATATGTAGAGCAACAAATTAATTGGATACTGTACATAGGTAGACTGATAATTCTGTACATAACTGTGCATAATCTTATGTACTACGATTTTTTCGAAGAAATTTGATTATTATAAAATATCCTCAAAGCCTGCCACTGAGCTTTGTGAAGCAGAATATGTTGTCGTTTCTCGCGCATAAAGTCAACTGCCTCTTCTGGAGTCCAACCATTTTTCTAAAAGAAAGTAACAATCACAATAAATAAATATAATTGTTAATAAAGCATAAAATTGCAAAGTACGAATCGTGTATGAATAAGGAATCTACCATCATCAAGTAACATCCAACAAGAGTAGCACTTCGAGTTCTGCCTGCTTTACAATGGACGTAAACAGTAGGATTTTTTTCATTATCTTGATTTGTTTTCATATTTCTTAATTCATTGATGAAATGTACTCCTCTCACTAATTTTTCTGGGCAAGGTGTTTCAAATATATCGGTCGTGGACAGTTGCAAAAATTTTACGTTGTGTTTTTTCCATTCCTGTTGACAGATTTTTCAAAACTAATTTTATATTTATTTATGGAAAAAATTATGCGAAAATTTTAAATTGTAAAGATACATTTCATGTTAACCGACGATGAATTTATCACAGTTGTACAGAGCGGTCAATAATTAAGGCAAGAAAAACCGTTATTTCGCGAAAATGTAGTAATTATAATGTACCGTGCGAATTCATTGAATTGTACACCCATTTCAAAAATTAAATAACTCCAGAAACCGGTATCATGGCGCAACATCTAGACTACTATTTGAAGTATTTTGAACTATTCAAATTAAATTCTTTTAATTTGAATAAATTTCTCATCTTTTTCTCCCAAAATTCACTATTCTTCAGTAATAAGTAATTCAAAATGGGTAAGCTGCGAAACGGCAGATCAGTATATCGCAGAATATTATTAAGTGAAATAAGTATTCAAAGCAAACTCAATTCAATTCAAGATTTTTCAATCTGATACTTCGTTGTTGCCGAGTGAACATTTTAATTATTGAATAAACAATGAAAACAGATGCTTTTGCGTATTTTTGTATTACGAATTGTTTATAACTCGTCACCGATTTATCGTGCGAAAAATTGATAAGAGTTATTTTTTTCACAAATAAAAACGTTTTTTTTATCAAATGTATACCCGATCACGTAAATTTTTTTCGGAAAAAGTGTATCTCATCTTTAAAATTAAATTCATAATATTTAAAGACCTACCTCTCCCGAGTTTGAAAGCCACCATAATTCGTAGTCTTCATTCATTGAGACGACTCCTTTGACATTTTCTTCTTGGACTAACTATTCATTAATTAAATAATTGTTTTAATTAACACGAGGAAAAAAATATTTGTAAATAAATTTAAAATGAATCATACCTGTTTGGTCATGGTTCTAAATGGGAGAGCTCCCAAAATGACAGTTTCATCAATGCGATCGTACCATCGTCGGGTAGACACTTTTTCCATAAAAATATTGTACAGCAATGTGGGATAAAAAGTAACTCTGGCAAACATTGTACCTGCAAAATTATTTTTACATCAGGTTTATTGAATTCACGTGAAATTTGTTTTTGCATTTACAATTAATATAATTTCCTGGAGACAATCGTATGATTGTGTTAAATTATTTTGCACAAATGAAAATTTATAGCTCTCCAAAAAATGTTACATGCTCTGACAATCAAAGAAGAAGTAAAACTGAGTACAGTGAAAGTTCAGAAAAGTAAGCTAAAGTTATAAAGTCTCTTTATTTGAAGGAGGGGGAAGTTTAAAGTGGGACTCTTCTGTGCAAAAAGTGGGGGCAAATAATTATGTGCCTATTATTCATTGTGCACACTTTTTAAATTTTAATATCAATGGAATTTAATATTAATGATGTCAATATTTGACACGACCTTTATTTTGCAGCATTTGAGTATGAAGAGAATTATTCATATTGTCAACGTCAAAATCTTTTTTAGTATGACATAAAAAACTTTTTTAGTTAGAGATTACTTTACTTGTAATGCTAGTAATAAATGAAAAATTTTTTCTAGTTAAATTTTGAATTTATTTACATATATTACATGGAGATCTGTTTGTGTGAGACATGGTTTATCATAGATATCAATCATAGACAGTTTATCATAGATATCATATATTCTTATCATAGATATAAAGTCTACAATTTTTTCAAGAAGTATATTATAATGGCCTCAAGATTTATTATTTTTCAGTAACGTATTCAAAAATTTAATCATAATCTGATGTCAAAATATCTCTGTCCAAGCAGTATAGACCTAATTCGCCACTTCTAAAAGCTCTGATAAAAGAAAGAGCAGCAGAATTAAAATCTGGTCTTGCAACAACTCGCCCTAAAGTAATATCTTTTCTCTTTAGAACTTTCTTTTCTTTAACAGCTATTTGTATAAGAACTTCCATAATATCATCAGTTGGTTCTTTCAATTGTAATTTTTCCACGTATTCAAATCTTTTGTTTTTATTTAACCAAAACAATAAATAATCAGCAATTACTTCAGGACCAACTAGGTGATCTTGAGAGCAACCTACTAATGCAAGTTTAAAGCCAGTGATAGCATCTTTAACATGTGGTGGTAAAATTCCTGGTGTGTCTAATAAGTATACTAGAGGCTCTTCAGATATTTTAATTTTAGTCATCACGGATCTAGTGATACCTGCTACTCCTCCAACTGCAGCTGCTTTAGATTTTCGTAAGTGTGTATTTCGTAATCTATTAATCAATGAGGATTTACCTACATTAGGAACTCCTATAACCATAATAGTATAATCTTTTTCTTCAGAACGATTGAATCGATCAGAATTAGCAATCAAATTTTGCATTAAAGGTAGAATTTTTTTTGACTCTTTGCATGATTCATTTTTTAAATTAGTTTGAAGAATATTTTGTATGCCTTCTTTGCGTAATATATTTAAGGCCGGGGCCATGTAGGTTTTATCAGCTAAATCAATTTTATTAAGGACAAAAATGTGTGGTTTTAATCCCAATAAGGTTTTTTTAAAATCTGCATAACGACCTGATATTGGTATTCGTGAGTCATGCACTTCAATTATACAGTCAACATTTTTTAATTGTTTTTCCATTTGTTTCACTCCTTTTCCCATGTGGCCAGGAAACCATCTAAGCACATCTTTGTTAGAAACTTTAAATACTTCTCGAAAACTTGCTACTTTACCTCCAAAAACATTAGCCATTTTTTTCTCTTGAAAAGATTGACAGATCACGTAATTTCAACTTTTGCAAACTTTGAGATTTTCTTCAACGTCGGTGAAAATTTGACATTCTACAAATTAAACAAATGGTTTAATTAACACCAACAATGCAACGCATGCAGCAGAGTACATAAGCAAATAGTATCAATTTAGAATGGAACTAACGTTAACTTAACCTAAATTAGAAAATAACAAATTAGAGAAGTCAATATTTCACAAAGCTGAGAAATTTACAAGAAATAATAAATAGGGTTAAATATTTGTTTCAATTCCACAACTAGTTGCATTTGGTACTAAAAATGTTTTCGATTAAATTATACGTCCCGCGGTTGCAAGGTGAGATAAATAAGAAAAAAAAGTTTAATTTTACTATAAAAAATAAACAAAAAAAAAGTATTCAGGAATTGTTAAGCTGCATTATTACTTACTTTATAATAAAATTTTTCTAACGATTTTTTTCTGGACTGTTTTATAATGTCAGTTCTTCAACCGGCTTGGCAGACGTAAAAAAAGTGGAGTGTATCAAGTTGTACCAATTCAAGTGCCTATCTGCTAGCTCAGAATTTGTCTCACTTCGCCTATACTACACGCACATGTGGAAATGTGAACAAAAATTAAATAAAGCGTAATTGACATCTAACATCGAAATTAACCAAAAAACTATAACTATATACAAAAACTAAAAATTTTATTTAAATAATTATCTGTTCGTACAAAAACGCTATAGTTCATTGAATTGGAAGTTAGCGATTTACTCGGTTAAAACGACTTTTTAGTAAAATTATGAAACGTTTTTTATGAGAAACTAAAAAATTAACATGGAAACATATCGAAGTAGCGAGCGAGTCATGTTCGCAACGAATTCAGATCGCAAGAAAGTTTTTCGCTTTCAATTTTCATACTCCCACGCAAAGTTTGCACATCGCACGTTTGCATGCAGTACATACACTCAGTAGCGGCGCATGTATCAGTTTAGCAGCTGCTGAGTGTTTTATACCTATATAGGTATACGTATGAAGCAGTGTATGTGTAACTATGTACGTATCGCGCAAAGAGCTGTTTTTGCTATAGGATTACGCACACATACACACACATGCATAAGTACGTCAATGCGTGCGCGAGATTATAGTCTCTACCGTGGCACTGTATGTGACGACTCGGCTAGTGACAGAAAAACAGCAGCAGCTGCTGCTCTCAGACTGCGCGAGAGCTGCTGTGTTGTGTTGCGTATGTATATTTATATACGTATATAGGTGCAGGTAAGCAGTAGTCTACGCAGAGCCTCGATCTCGCGAGTTCTTGGCCACATAACAATAGCTCGAGTGTCGTTGTCAGTGTATACATTGGCACACATTAAATTGCGAGTACAAAGTATCGGGCCGATACAAAGGATACATGCGTGGATGCAATGGCTCGGATACTGGCTGCGTTATCGTCATTGACGACCTAATTGTCAGTGCTGGTGGAGAAGTGAATGGTGCGCGTTACCTTATAACGAGCGGACAACCGCGAGTATAGCGCGCGCTCGAGACTAGACACGTCTACGAAGAGCCTTCGTAGTTTATTTAGTGATCGCAGCCCAGCGCACCACGTAGCAGAGCGTGTGCTCGGCGCTCAAGGAGAAACAATCATAGCACCTCGACACTCGTTTGGCAGATTTCGTCAGCCTTTGATGCGGCTGGAGGAAGAAAAGGTAGTCGCAAACGACGACGACGACGAAGAGGACGAAGATTTAGCTGTTGATCTCGTTGTAAATAGAGGGTATCAGCCGATGAGTGACAGCAGACGAGTTGTGCGCGTTGCCGACGTTGTACTGCTGCAGCCAGTAGGAGCTGCTCGTCGTTGTGCGGAAGGAGCTAGCGCGAGCGATAGCCGCGTTCTAGCGTTCGCAGTTAGGAGGAGGAGGAGGCAGCATTCGGAGCCTCGTCAGGCCTCGAGACTGGCAGGATGGCGACCACCACGAGCAGCTGCTCCGAGGGCTCGTCGTGTCACGCGCCGGCCGACTTCACCCTGTCCGCGGAGCTCGACGACGAGGCCCACGAGCGCCCGGCCAATCTGCTCAAGTGCCCGCTCTGTCGCAATGGACGTAAGAACTTTTACTGCAGGCAGTGCGTGCAGAACGGCGAGTTCTTGCACACGATATCGCTCTTTTGCGAGAAGTGAGTACAACTTTACTTTGACAATTACTACTTGTCTGAGCTTCTCTCTGTGGCTTTCTTTGTTTTTTTTTTTTTGCTCTCCTTTGCTCGCGCTGCAGACACTGTTTACGATGTTCATTTACTGATAACGCACGTAATTATAGTTCGACCGACTACTGTCAGTGCACAATGCCCGCTTTTTATGAGTGTTTTTTATTACTACTTTTTTTTTTAATGCATGTTCTTACCATCTGCAAATTCGAGAAGATCGAATTATTTGTATCACAGCTCCAGGTTCTGTGATAAGCAGCAGCGCTTGGCACGATTAAAAACCGCCCGAAATCAGCTGGAGGAAAGATGCACGAGAGCGATGGAAAAACGTAAACAACGCGACGAACTGGTGAGCCTAAATGATTTAATCTCCATTTATTTTCACGTATACCATTGTCGTTTCATATGATTACCATAATTCGTGCTTTTCTTCTAGATTTGCGATATAAGTGCTTGTAAAGAAAGATTAAGGCAGCTTCAAAACATTCAAAAAGAAACAAAACAAAATATAAATCGAGGTAATCATCGTCTTGTTTCTGCGTGAATGTTGTCTGTCATAAATCTTACAATTAATCATTATTTTTTATAGGAAACCAGCGTCTCAGTGTTTTGAAGGAAAACAACTCGCAATTAGATTTAAAAATGCCCAAGCACGAAGAACAAATCGAAAAATTACGGAAACGCGTCACTGAATTAAAAGTCAAGCAAGAGAGGCAAAAAGAATCTGTGGAGAAAAAGAGGTTGCAGTTAAAGAAAGCCATTAGAATAGCTGCAAAGCAATTAATTGAGTACATATTTCCCCTTAGTCAAGTTGATCCAAGTGAATGGTATTATAATCTTAAATTTCCCATAAAACATTCCTATTAGTTGAAGCAAATTTTTACCAATTTTTTTCTCAAATAGCTTGAATAAAAGTGAAGATGAAGGATCATGTACAGACATGATTGCTTTTGCTCTAGCTGATGCATCTGGAACTTCATATGTTAGGGGTAAATGGATCAATGACACAGAAAATAGCTTGGAACTACATCATCGTATTGTGGCTCCTACTTTGCCTGGATCTGGAGATTACAGTGCTTACAGTCTGTGGGGTATGATAGTATATTTTATAATTTTATAGAATTATGTAAACCTTATATTAACTAATGTCTCAATTTTTCCAGTTGCTCAAAATAAAGACAGTGTTCCGGGTGGGAATAAAGAAAATGCCATGCACAATCCTGCTTACAACATCACATCAGCACTAGCATATGCTGCACAACTTGTTAATGTTCTAGCTCACTACTTAAATGTCAGACTTCCATATAAACTTGCTTATGGGTGAGAATCTAAAAGTGTATTTCGAGTATTTTTGAGAACTAAATTAAAAAATCTAAAATAATAATAATTCAATTTGCAGAGAATTTTATGGCAGTGAAATGTCTGATCAAAAATTTGCTCGCAAAGTAGCTAGATTAAATAGCAATATATTACACCTTTGCTTTTCACAAAATACTGAAACATCTGTTTTACATCCAATGCATACTTTACAAAACTTGATTCATCTACTGAATACCGACATAAGTGACCTGGGAAGGTAATAACAAAAAAGTTTTTTATTTATTTTTTTAAATTTCATTATTGTAAAAAATTTTTTCAGAATTGGACCTATTGAAGTCGATCCA
This sequence comes from Trichogramma evanescens, assembly GCA_902732785.1. Lineage (NCBI taxonomy): Eukaryota > Metazoa > Arthropoda > Insecta > Hymenoptera > Trichogrammatidae > Trichogramma > Trichogramma evanescens. Next base: position 32,916 of record CACVKI010140790.1, on the reverse strand, counting down.
AATTTAATGGCACAATTCAATAGTCAACTAGCTCAAGATTTAGAAAACAGTGATGATTCTGCATCCGATGAAGAAGAAGATGCTTTCAACTGGGAATGGGAAGCTGTAAGAAAATCGAATCTTTTTTTAATCACTATTCATTTACAAGCTAAAAGATTATGACTTGATAACAAACAATTGAAAATTTTCCAGGTTCCAAATGTTGCTTGTCCTGAAATGGTAGTTCCTATTCCAGGAGGCATGACTAGCCAACAGTCTGCAAGTATGCAAGTTAATCAAAGTGTAGCAGGTGGTTTAGTGACAAGTGCAGCAGCAAGTATTGCATCTATATGGAGAGGTTGGACTACCAACAAATAGCATGAATTCAATTTTTTTACTTTGCGTTTTAAGTGCAGTCAGAAATATATATAATCTATATATTTCTATCTAATTATATATATAGGATATATAAATATGTTAATTGTTAATGAATTTTTTTTAATAAAACCACGAAGGTATTATGTACCTGTTAGACAAGTTTTGTACTGAAATTCATCTTAACTAACGAATAATTTTTTGACATTTTTTATTTCCATCTTCATATTTTTTTATATAAGAACTGTAGTAGTAAACTAAGTCCATAAAATTTTGTTTCTAATAATTTTATGTGTAAAAATTTGCAATTTTTTTATCAGTATAAAGTTTATATTACATAGCTACATAGACAAATGATATTAATGTAAAAATATTGGTTATAAATACAAATCAATTGGTCTCATTAGTTAATAAATATACAATTAATTGAATGATTATGAAGAGTAATTTTTAATGTCATTTTTATATTTTGAATAATTTTAAGGTTTAGCCTGAGAATGTGATGAATGAAACATGTGTGAAATAAGTGCTATTTATAGTAATATACTATACAAACGTACGAATATTCTATGCAGTTTATATCGGCTCAAATTGAATAATGTTACACAATAAAATCTAGATTGGTAAAATAATAAATGTGTGTACGTATGGTGATATGCGTGAAAAATAATCGATAATTGATGTTATTTTTGTACAGTTTAATATTTTCGAATGAATGGGAAAATCATTTTTTCAATTTATGACTAAACTGTGCTCATAAGTTAGTGTTATTTTAAATTAAAATTTCATTCAATTTTTGTTGAATTTGAAAATTATCTGTGAGACATGTAACCCTACACTTGGAACTCACACTGCAGTGTTTTCATGTTAGTTCAATTATATTCATTTAACTCAGATAAAAATATGAAGAAAACTATTTTTATAAAAGATTAATAGTTACGTTTATATTTGCTACAAAAAAACTTGAATAGCTTGATAAACTGCTGCCTGAATACCTTTGATTATTAAATCGTGTAGTATTTATATCATAAAGTACAATATTAATATAAGATATCAATAGGCACTACAATAGTAAACGTTATCGTTAAAAAGTTAATGCGAATTTTTCGTAAACCTTTTTTTTTCTAGTTTTTTTCTAGTTAGAAAGATTGTTTCTCATTCTAAAGAAAAATTAATTTTATTTAATTATGTAAATCTTAGTGAAAATTATGATTGATAAATGTCAAAAGCTTGATAATAATTTTCGAAAGTAAATGGCAATTGTAAATAAGTAATGTGAGTTTAATAGGGTGGCCACAATTTTCTAGTCACTCTAGAATTGAAAAAAATTCAGAACTGGCGATAGAAAAAAATCGTTGAAGTTTTATTTCAGCAAATATTCATTGTGATATATATGTAAAATTAGGTTACTCTTCAGATTAATGTGTATTATGTTTGAATAAAAACTAATTTCACAGCTCTAAAAGAATGAGCTATAATTTTTTTTATCAATTCCATAATTAAAGGGTAGAGGATGTTTGTGACGTAGTTATTTTAAAATAAACATTCACGTTTTTTTTGAACTACAAATGTAAATTTATTGTTCACACTCTTTCGTGATACTTGAAACACATTGGCTTTACAAATGTTACAACAATTTTTTTTTATCGTAAATCATTTTTTTAACAAACAATTTTTCAACATTCGTATTTGTAAGTACGTGAATAAGTTTGTTGAAATTAGATTTTCTCTTGTACTTCTTAGAAGAAAAATCCATGATTCAAGTTTAAATTTTTGTAGACCAAATACATCAGACGCAATAGTAATAAAACCCATAAAAAACTCTGCTCAAGTTAAATTTTTTAGTTTTACTTTTACAATTCTTCACTAATGAGTCACGCTCTTTGAGCTCATATCTGTAAAGTCAACGTTTTATTCATTAACTTATAGTTAATAACTTTTGTATATATTTTCATTCGAGACTATTTTACGAAATTAATATCTTGTTTTCATTTCCATGTTCGAATTTGATTTCATAGGATAAAATGCTTTTCGGTAGTCATTTGTAGATAAAAAAGGTAACTTCATTCATTAATAAATGTTATTTTGATCATTTGAATAGAATGATTATTGATAGAAAATTATTTTCCAACTCATTGTTGTGTACTAGAATTATGTAATAAAATTATTTTGTTTGTATTTTTGTTTGTATAGAATATATAGTATAAAATGTGAATATCAAAGTATTTTAGAATGTATGGAATTTTACAGAATGATCAGTGATATTATAATTTCATACAAAAGTTAATTTAATTTTAATTAAAAAGCAATAAATGCTTAAAACGCAAAATTCAAGGGAATATCTGACTACATTCGAAGAAATTTGGAACATAATAATGAGAAAACTCGATAAATATCATCAAAAAATGCAAACAACCCACAAACTACTTTAGCCAAGTTGATTTCATAATACTAAAAAGAGTAGATCTTATGTTATTTTCTGATAAATTTATCCATGTATATTATTATGTACAGAGTTTGATCTATTGTTATTATTACGTTGTTTTTTCCATGCTCTACACACGATTGATGTGCCTTAGCTTCATGTGCATTTGCATAAACATTCAATATTTAATTTATAAATTGTATCGTACAACACATATGCATTACGTGAAACTATGGATAGTATTGCGACCGTGTGGCATAATGCAGAAAACTACAACTTGCGACTTGTTATTTTGAGCACTCAATATCTAGAACTATAAAAATATATGTCTGTATTTAACAGCGCGATATTTTTTATCATTTCAGAAATTTCATTCAATCTTATGGAGGGATCCATTCAAGTATGATTTCGATTGTTCTTTTAAAATCTAGATTACACTTCATTCGTACTTTTGCATTTCTGTTATTATTTGAGTGTCCTGCACGTAAAATTTTATTTTTAATTAACGAATAAAATTTATTGAAATCAAGAGGCTATAACACATCGTAATCGGCATCGACACACCATTTATCAGATACCTTCTTGACGTTTTTAAAGTAAAATACGTTTTCGTGTAATCTCGATTTAGGTTTCATGATTGTTGATGTATAGATCTCTAGTTTTTATTTTCATTAAACTCTCTATATCGATTCAGAATTATTATGAATATTGGTAAACAAGTAAATAAATTATTCAATTATCGCTGAAAATATTATGCATGATTCAAGGTCGATAAAGTGTATGAAATTGTTAGTATGTCATAAGAAATTTTTTTAATAAAAAGATTGAAACATATAACAAATCATCAACTAAAATCACTTCCTAAATTAATAAATAGTTTCCAAAAGTATACATGTTTAGTTTAAACAATATAATAAAAAAAAGTGATTTCACAATTTTTTTCAAAATGCATGCTCTACTTTTGTAGGTGTCAAGCATTTTTCTTTTTTTAAAACTAAAAAACTTTTAAAATACTCATCAATCGCTTTTGAGCTGATTGACCAAAATTATCAGATTCAAGCAATCACATTTGCATTATTTTTAAATCGAAAAATGGTATTGTACAAAATGTTCAAGTCTGCTGTATAGTAAAAGCTCCTGGTATCTTTGTCTAGTTTGGTGTCTAAGAGTTAATAAATTAAATTTTTCAATTATTTTGTGATTAAAAGTTAATAAAAAGAACTCGTCAACTTGAACTGTTTCACTCTCAACGGAAATTTTTTTAAAATAAATGTTCAGCCACGACGACGATGAATGATCTAAAAATTTTGTTTTACAGTCAAATCCTCGAGGTTTTTGTACACTTTAAGCAGTTTTATTTTAAACTTGCCATTAATTATTTTGGACATCATTGTATGCAAGATTGATAGAGTCTTCCATACCAGGGCACTCTTTACGGAACACGGTTTCAATTAATTTTTGCCTAAAAAAAAAAAATGATAATTTGATTTAAAAATATTCAAATTATTGTAAGTTAAATGATTATTGAATTTCATCCAATACAAAAAACTATTTTACACTCGAAAATGATAACTAAAGGATAAGAAACTTAGTTGAATGATAATTTATGTGAATATTAATAATAAAATAAATAATTATACAAATTTTCATAAAAAATGAATCATGCTTTAATAAAACTTCAACTTACTTAGCAGCAAGACCACCTCCTGGAGGCAAATTTGGGATGCACATATCCATGAGAGCATGAAGTACTGACACATATTGGAAATCTTTATTTTGTTGATTAGATTCTATCATATCTGTAGAGAAAAAAAACATAATTATAAGTCATCAAAATTCATTCATAATGACAATATCAAATAGTGCTTTGAAATCGCAGAAAATATATATGTATATATTATATTATAAAAATTTGAATACATAACAGGCATACGTAATATGCAAAGCATTTTTGTATGAACCATCACATTTTTGATAGTATATAAAATGTATGTGCATTAAATAATTAACACTGAATAAATTAATTTGATGTTGGATGACAATTAATGTCTGAAGAAATTGCATATGATGATGAATGAATAAATGTATTAAATGCCAATCATATAGAATTACACCAAATAGCAGAATTAAATATAAATTTTAAAAGAACATGCAGCTACTTAAGACTGGAAATATATGTCTTCACAATACATTTCTTATGGTTAATATCATTTTAGGCACAGAATTCCGGTCCTAAGTAGGTACATAACGTGTTTAAATACTAGTTAATTTTTTTATTTATAGTTTCCACCAATGGAATTGTTTTAAAAACTGTTCTTCAAATCTTTAGAAACGTGAATTATACTAGATTTTTTTTTCATTATCATGTGATAATGGCTTGGCCATAAGAAATGCATGCTAACAAGATTAAAACATTTGCGAAATCTAAAACAAAACAAATTATTTAAGTTTACCTACCTGTAATTAATAAGGTCGTGAATGAATAATTCGAAATACCGACATTTTTAGTGAAAAAAATCTGCCAATCTGAGTTAAATTAAATCGAACAAATCCAAAGGTGGAATTATAATTGTTATAATTTTTCAGTAACGGCAGAAATTTTAAAAAAATTTTAAATAATTTTAGATGTGGTAAAAATTATTTCAAAGAACTTAAACAGTTCATAATAATTTTTATTGCTTTTCACCTATACTTTAAATGGCACAAATAGCGAGCACTTAGTAAGTGTTGGTAAGCAATGATATGTTTGTTGTACACATTTTTTTAAAGGATTTTAAAAATATTATGGCATCTATACATCATACTGCTACATTTGTATTTGTAAACTTTTCCTGAAAGTTTCCATGAAAATTCTATTTTCACCTTTTAATTTTTATGTTGCAAAACATGATTGTTTTAGAGGCTTTAGCTCACAAATTACCCATACAGTTTTATACACAGCTTAGTTCTCAATGAAGCCAGTCCAATAACAATTATCAACTATTCAATCAAGAATAGAATGTCAATATTAATTGATACCATTCAAGAATATAACAATGATGATTATAAAACATTTTATGGCATTTAATTTTCACTGTAAGACTAAAAGTATCTATCAGTTTTCAATAAATTATTTCATTATCATATTTATTGCAAGGAGAAAAACTTGAAAGTTTGTCTATTTATGTGTCAATTAAACAGCTTGAACCACTATATTGCTTGGTGTTAAGATTTATACTCAAAAAACAATTATATCTTTTTAACATTGATTGAAGAATGAAAAATTAGTGTAATAACATATGTGAGTTAAAACCTTCACCATATTAAGAGGGGAAATTGGAGTATTCTATTAATTGACTGTATTCACTATACATACTTGTGTTAAGGAAAAATTAAGAGGAGATCGGAGCTAAATATACCAAAATTACATAAATGATTAATTCAAGTCCAATTAGAATATGCTTAAAATACTTATATATGCAGGTACATTAATTTTTTAACTGAAATTCATTTTCGATTTCCATCTAAATGGTGAATTATCAAATTGCTTAGAAATAAAAACTACTCTCAACTACTTTACCTAAAAACTTCAGTAATTACGAAACATGCTAGTATCTCCGACAACCTCTTAATAAAATTCACTAATCGAAGGCAGTTTTTTTAAATATATAACACATTAACTTTTTTACTACAAAAACAACATTAACAGTAATTTTAGCGTTACTGTCTGGTGTTAATTTGCACTATTTTTTGAAAAAATAATACATTATCTCGCGTATTTTCATCAAAATATGCAAAATCTTAAGTTCCAAACTTAGAGCTCTGTCACTTCTGTCAAGAACGTCAAATAACAAATATATTCTCTGCTTTCAATATAAATATATCAATATACTCTTGTTTAAGTGTATAGTATTATTGTTAAAGGATAGAAATTTTTTAGTTTGGCAAGATCTTTGGTCTACTAGTACGCACAGCCAAGTGTCCATAAACTTAGAGTTTTATATTTCTTACACACGATAGCACCATTTTTTAACTGTCCACGTAAATATTTGTGCGTCAAGTACGTTCACGTTTACGCGAGCGTGATCGTCTATTAATGCAGCAGCATAGAGAAAGAATTGAAAATAAATATGGATATGACAATGAACCTTTAATTGTCCTTTCAATGAACATATCAAGTTCTGCTTCTCTCTTTTTTGCCTCTGGATTAGGTTTTGGAGCTCCAGGAAATGTGATCAACACTATACTCATATTATCTCTGCTACCCTGTAACATTTTGTACATTTTTATGTTGTAAAAAATTTTTTTTTCAATGATATACGAGTTAATATTTATGAAGAACGTTTAAAATTATCACAGGTCCAAAATACAAAAATTAGTACAAATATTTGAAATACCTTGTACAGACAAGTGTCAATGACTTGATTGGTAACTTCCTGTAGATCATCAGTGAGAAGTAGTCTGGAATGTATGAATTCGCACAAGTTTTCATTGGTCATAACATCCCAAATACCATCACAAGCAAGAACTAAGAATTCATCATCTTCGGAACGGTCTCGTGCAAAAATTTCAGGTTCAGGTGAAACGAGCTGCTCGCAAGGTCCCATGCCTTCGACGTTTTTGTATTCGAAATCGCCGAGCGCTCGAGAAACAGCAAGTAAGCCATTTACTCGTTGAATCAAGACGCTGCCACCAGCTTTTTGAATTCTCTCTTTCTCAGCTGGCAGAACTGGCTTATGATCACGCGTAGCAAAAACTGGACTACCTCCTCTGCATAGAACTGCTCGAGAATCACCACAATTAGCAATGAAGATGTTTTTTGGCGAAATAAATGCGCATACCTGTAGTAAAATATATATTATTGTTAAAATAATGTTTTCAATTTTTTATAAAATACATAAAATACATACAGCTGTAGATCCTGACTTGTCTTTTCCATTAGTCATTTGTGGAAGACCTCGCATTTTTTTATCAAGATTTAAAAATCCAGAATGTATTCCCTTTATCACATCTTCAGCTTTGAATTCTTCTGTTTGCATGATACATTCTAATAAATTTTCTGCACCATGTGCAGATACCGAAGCCCCTGCATGCCCATCAAAAACAGCAAAGTAGCTCCAGTCACTTAAACTGCCATCTAATCCAGTGAGTGCTCTGTGAGCATCTTCCATCTCGGTTCTCCATCCTTGCATGCTAGCAACTCCATACTTGAGTCCATTGCCTTCTCCAGACTCGTTATACTTTTCAGTCTTAGGTGTATCTAAGAATGCCCCCATAACTGCACAATATATTAGCTGCAGTAGATAATTTTATTTTCACTGTGTATTATTTGAACAATCTCTTCCATCGATCAAATGCAGCAACAACTTGCATATTTTTCCTGAAAAATAAAAATTAGATAAGTTTTATCTAATGAAGTTGACATAAAAATTTAAAGCTCAAATGTTAAAGAGGTTGAATATCACGAAGCTAAACATTTTTTTATGTATAAGAAAATAATTAAATTCGTAAAAGAGTTTATACTAAGTGTGTTCTATACGACTTTCTGGCTAACACTTTAATTTCCTGCTCTTCTAACACCTTGAAAAAGTTGAGGCAATTCATCAAGCTCTCAAGCGAAAAATCTATTTTTACCCCATTACGCGCGCACTCGAGTTTTCGGTAAAGCACCGAACTCGCGTGTTATCTTCCAAATTCGATAAAGCGAAGGAAAAATCAATAACCCTGCATTGCTAGAGAATATACGAGTGTGTAGGCAACAACAAACAGCTCATTTACGCAAATTTATCTGCATGACGACCTTCCGTGAGAGCAATTTTTCACGCTTTTAAGATGCGAAAAGTTGCACAACTCAGAAGACATTGATCAACTCTTTTGCATCGAAACTCGTATAAAAAATATAGGCGAGACATATTCAAGACTTTTTTTTTATCAAGATTATAAGGAAACGACGTTAATTTCAACAATGATAAAGAGTATAAAACGAGTGCACGTTTATATATACCTATGAGGTAATACGCATTAACCAGGAGCAGCAACAGCAGAAGCAGTTAACGTGCAAGTTTTTGGGATGCGTGCGTATCGATCATGTGATAGAAAACGGAGTGCGAAAAAGAGCTGGTGCGCGTACCGTGCTATTACTCGCTAGAGCAACGCGCGCGCAGAGTAACAAAGACGGGACGATAGCGCGCTTGAATGAACGCACGCGATATGTGCGACCTTATGCCTGTACGCATACGTGCATAACGTATAAGCAATGCAAGCGCAAAAGAGCCGAGACTCGTAGCTTCTGTGTTTGTACACACACGTCGATGGGATTCGCGCTCTCTTTCCTGTCCAATATAACGCACATGGTCAAGCGCATTATAGACTCGTCTGTGTTGATCGCGTCGTTTGCGCGAGACAGACACATGGAAAGAGAGAGAGAGAGAGAGAGACTCGCGGTTGTTGATTATTGTCTCGCCGCGCGCGAAAACTCGCTAGCAGCCGAAGGCGATTATGGTGTTGCAGCATGCTATACTGCAACGCACCAACATTCGTATACGTTAGTAAAAGGCTACGAGGTGTAACTCTACGTAAAGCGTTTGCTGACAATCTAATGGGGAAGCACTCAAGAGAGATATCGCACAGGGATTATTTTTTCTTTCTTTCTTCCTCTCTCTCTCTCGCTCTCGCCCTATCTATCTATGACGTACATGAGAGAGGGATAACGATTTACAAAGGGGACACGTATGGAGGGTGTAGATATTAGTCACTGTCCTAGCAATGCAAAAGTCAGCTATCTCAATATTGAACAACGCCATTCTCTATCCTCACTCGGGGGATTATCGCTTGTTTGTTCGTTTTTTTTCTCGAGTACACAAAACTCTTCACTATTATTCCGCTTCGAGTATAATTGATCACAATAAAGAAACTATCGGCGATCGTCATAATGTATTTTTCAATAAATTTACGAGTATACGTACTCAGATTTGGAAAGGGTCTCGAGTAATCATCTGCAACTAATGATTGCACTCGTTGCCGCGGGCGAACCTTTCCATAACTTCCACTGGAAAGTTCACGCATAGAAGTCAAAAGTTCACTCGAGCTATCAAGTCACGTATACATTGGCGTTCTCTGACAGACAATCAGAGTTGGAACGGGCACTTATCGAAGCGGGAAAGAAAAGGAGCGAGAAAATTGCGCGACTCGCGCTGCAGTCGAAAGTCTGTCAATGAAAAGCCCAGACGTCGCTGCTGCTCTCTCGCTCTTTTTCTTTGGCGAGAAAGGAGCTCTTTAGTGGCATTTCGCACGCACGAGATACTGCTACTATAGATTCGCATTCACCAGGCTGCGAGACGAGCAGTAAGCAAGCAGGCAAGCAGAGCAGCGATGTCCCGGTAGCGTTGGAGCGCCTGCGCGCGACAGAAACGAGATTATTGAAAGACGAGGAAAAGACGTCGACTTGGCGATCTTGAAACAGAAAAATACAAGCGACTGCATTGCATGTGTTTAATTATTTGGGATTTGCAGCGGGATCGCCAATAGAAAATACGAATAAACATTAGCGAATTTTCTTTATCTTCTTTTTTTTTTAACTTTAAACTCCTCGTGAGATTGCATTTATTGACCCGCAGTGGCAGGCCATAGAGAGGAGCTCGGAGTTCCTCCCGCCTGAGGGTAATTATACAATTAATATACACACACACACACAAACACGGAAGATGTGGTTTTTCAATGGCACGATGAATATGCGGCGCGGCCTTGACAGTAACAACTATCTGCATATACACACGCGCGATGCATACACGCAGCGACGGCAGCAGCACCAGCAGCTAATATATAGAGGGAACAATTTCGGAGTCGCTTGCCAATTTCTGCTCTCGCGATCGTGTGCACTTTCTTCTTTTTCGTTGAGCTTGGAGAGCCTCGGCTCCGCATGCTCTTGTGTATGTATTACGCGCGCACGTATACATATATATTATCCGGGGCCTCTAGAGCTCTATACAATGTCTACATTGTCGCTTTGCCAAAAAGCAAATACGTAACTAAACCCAGAGAGCCAATGAGAGAGGAATATATTTCACGAGTCAGGTAGTATTTACCTCACGGATGCGACGATGAACTCGGGCGACTTTCCCTATCTATATACCTCTCTATCCGTTTCTCTTCTTTTTGCTCTTCGACGTTTGATATTCTCTCGCGAGTACGCGCACACTTCTGGTCACACCTCTCTGTTTATGAAAAACACTACCGTTGTGTATGAGTCGTAAGATATAATCAACATGTATACAAGCAAGAATACTTTAATGAACCTGTATGTATGTACCTACTACGTAGCGCAAGAGTTTATGCTATCGAAGTGTATTGTGAACGATGTCGGACAACACACGAGCGAAGAAAATACACAACTGCTAACCGACAGCGAAACGTTGGCTTCCTGCGAACCGCTCCGGAGTCGGGACGAGCCCGTCGTCGTTCTCTTCGTGTCCTCTTGCTCGATCTGGCTGATCTGCACTGCGCTTTCTCCACTGAGAACGGAGAGAACGAAACAAAATAATAATAACGACTGCGGCTCAACTGAACTCGTCGCCGTCGACGAGAGAAACAGACGCAAACTTACGCACGCTGCTCGCGACTCAATGCGAATAGCAGCTACGGCAGGCTTGTAACATTTGTGGGTTATGCGTAACGTAACAAGGATCCGCGGGAATTGCGGACTGGCGCTTGCGCTCCGCGGAGTTTTGGCCCCTGCCCGAGTATTCCGGAGTGGGTAGAAGTCGGCAAAATAATTGCTGTAGTCGCAACGGCGCGCGATTCGCATGCGGGAGTCTGCCACCTTACCTACACAGCCTACACTGTTGAGTCGATTGTATGTACCTGTATGAGTGCCACATCGTCAGCGCGGAATAAGTTTTAACTTACATATGCGTGTGATCGTCTTCCGAATTTTATCCGGAACCAAAGTTTATGATTATGACTAATTTTTGTGAGCAGACTGCAGTTCAGATTTTTATTATGATTACGATCGAAGCTCGAATTCATCTTCATTTACATGAACAAACGATAGTACGATTTTTTGGTCGTGCGTAGGATAAGCTTCTTTGACTCGACTTTAATTGTTTACACAATTAAAAAGTTATACATTTTCATCTTTCCAAACGGCCTTGGCTCTTTGAAATAAAACGGCACCGCCGTCGTTTCAATACTGCTGCGCGAACGACCGTCACAAGTGATTAAATTAGGCAATCTAGCGTATAAATTCCAAAAACGATTTATACGATTTATCGCATAGATGATACACCACAAGCGGCTTAAACAACGATGCGCCGCCGTTGCTACCGACCGCAGCTACGTCGTGTGACCTTCGAGTCGAAAAAAAGCCTGCACGCGTTTTCTGTTTTCGTGCAACTCGCACGACATGAGTACTTAGCTCATTGTTTTCAATCTCGATCAACGATTGCCGTGTTTATGCCGGTGAAAATTATGCGCTTTATCGATCGTGTTTTATTTTTAATATCAAAATGCCTTATCTTTTTTACTTGTTAAACGAAATAACAAAACAAACATCGATAGTAATGAGCTTCAAGCCTGCTGGCTATCTACGAGCTCATTTTCAATTTTAGCCATGATTCACGAGATTAAAATAAAACTATTTCTCAGTTACGTGAATCCCATAAGAATAATTCAATATTATTTTTACTCGACCGGGTATCCTAACGATCGATGCAATAATCGACGTACTGTTATACGGTACTCACGACTGAAACAAGTTATGCAGTAAACAAGCAACAGGACAAAATTTATCCAAGAGTTGAATACTGAAGCCTGCCTTGCAATCAGCTACATTTCTATTCTGACGCAATAGCGCCGCTTTATACGTGTACATACAAGCTCAAGAAAAATACTAACACCTTAGTCATCTACAGTCGTCATGAATTTTACTTGTAATTCCCCCTATCTGTCTTGTAAGTTACCTATTATATACAATCGTCATCAATAGATGATGCAAATTTTAGGTAGCAATCCAATCATATAAAGATTAACTTCAATTTTGATAAAGAAAATATGCGAAGAATGTTGATCGTATCGATATTTTAACTCCCATCAGTATAGACACGTTTTTAGAATTTCCGACACAACTTCCGTGTAAAAGACGAGCAATTTGTGACATATGTCATCATTCGAATGTGAAAATATTTGCTCTCTTCAGGAAGACCCTCGCGTTGGCTTGATCTATTATTATTGTTACATGCCGAATGCTGATGAAACGATCTGCTTTTTGCGAACCCTTATAACACACAATTCAAGGTATATACGTGTCACTGTACACAAGCGGTAGCGGAAGCAGTTCCGAAAAGGTTTCATTTCAAGCTTGATCATCAGAAAACTTCAAAGTCTTTCTTATCGGATAGTGTTGAGAGGATTTGTAGTTTTCCAAAAAGCCACAAGTTATAATATAGAACTTACAATTTTTTTTTTTTTAAATTGTATTTTTTGTGAAAAAATTTTGTTGCATTTAATCAATCTTTTTTTACACAATTGGCTGTTTTACATACTTTTTTTCACTTCAAAAATATTTTAAACAAGTCAAAAACTTGCATTTAATTTACTTCATTTTTAACTTTTTATATTTAACATAGTAAACCATTTAACTTTTTAATAGTGGAGCAAATCAACATTCTCTTTAGAAAATGTTTAGCACATTTTAGTTTGCACAAAATTTCTGCTTTTTAATAGAAAAAGTCTTTCTTTTATTTTAAAATGGACATTCAATGTCCAATTTTTGTTTAATCATTCATCTAAGAATTCACCATAGAATATAATTTTTTAGTAACATACGTAGTTTGGTGCAGCAAACAATACTGGTCATTTTCATTCCCATAGTACACTATACATAACTCAATTATTATGTACATTATTATTGATAGTTTGAGATTGTAATCAAAATATAGAGAGCTTATTTCAATATCTTACAAAACATTTTAGAAAGTCGATTTGAAACAACAGCAACAACAATAGTTCTATTGGTTACATTAATCTGTAACATTCAGAACCCTTGTCCAATACTTGAAGTACAACTACATAGACTTATGTACAATAATTTACATTCATTTTTATATTTTTATGACTATAAAAATTTCATTTGTGTAAGATATTGGAAAAAACAAGCTTTCTTAACAAATTTTTTCAAAAGTCAGATTACATTTGAACTAATGTAAATAAGCAAGCCTAAAATGAATGTAAAATGAGTGAATTGTCTATCGTAAACCAAGGGGGGTTGACCTTAATACATGACAATTCATTTACTCTTCACGACAAAACCCAAATCCCGAGGCAACATGTATTGTTTTATAACTTCAGTAGTAATTTTGTTTTTTCTTTCTTGATGATCAGCAACCAGCTTTTGCAATATTTCAATTAATTCTTTTTTAAGTTCACCAGTTAATATTTCTCCACTAGTATAACCCTAAAAATTTATTTGAAAAAATATGAAATCAAAAAATGTTTTCAGTTAAAGAATTTAGTACTATACTTTATCAAATGAAAAAAACTTACTTTTCTAATTTCCTCAAGTCTTTCATCATCTTCTAAGTAAAATCGTAACCATTGATATGATACATCAATTCCACAATTTCCCCCAAATTGTCTATGTTCTTCCACAGTTGCACGACCTCCAGAAAATGCATGCTTGTTTATTTTGTTTTTAATTTGCTTGGCAGTGTCAGTAAGAAAAATAGCAGTATTTGTATCACTTGCAGACATTTTAGTTTTGGATCCTTGTAGAGCAGGAAAAAAGGAAGAATGAATTAAAGCTGGCTTAGGATGGTTTAATCTAGGTGCAACATCTCTAGTCATTCTAAAGTAAGGATCTTGATCTATTGCACAAGGAATCAAACAAGGAACTTTCCAATTTTTGAAAATAAATGGAAATGTGCTACTTAAAGCTGGAGCAGCTTGAGTGGGAGGAAAACTGATTTTAGCAATTGGATCACTGTCACCAAAACCAAAAATACCCTTCACTTGATTAAATGTTACACATTTTTGAATCCTGATCATATTTTGATAATAAGCAGCGTTGTTTCCTATGTGTTCTAAATTTGAAAATATAAATGTTTTTTCCACTTTGAAACCACAAGCAATAATATCTTTTGCATTTTCATATGACAGTTTAATAGCATCTTCAATTTTTAAATTTTTCCATATGGCTTTTTCATCGTCAGAGAGTTGAATCACTAGAGGAACATCAAATACATCTTGTAACCATTTACAGAACATAAATGGAATAAGATGCCCTAAATGCATGGATTCTGAACTAGGTCCTCTTCCAGTGTACAAATAAAAGGGTTTACCCTGTTCATACATATTGAGAATAGTATGCATGTCTCTGTGAGAGAAAAAAATTCCCCTCCGCAGAAAATGATGCGGTTTATGCCCTGTAATTTTTTCAAATCTGTTCAATAATTCATCATCGATTTTCGAGCAACCAAATCTCTCTGCAAGAAGATGAAAGAAGGGTTAGGATCTTTTACGCGTGGTCCATAGTAAAACGTTCGCATTCATGAATGACTTACGTATCAGTTTGTCATAATCGATGCCAGTTTCGCTATTACTTTCCACATTCCACGGGGTGACAACGTCGCTGTTGTCTTCAACACCTCCATTGGCCATTTCGCTGGGTACTTTATCAACAACACTCATTTCGGCAATTTTTTCGGCGACTTTGCAGTCTTCCGGTGGACTCTGCAGCTGTTGATTTCGCTCTGCCATACTTGTACGGAGTCAAAGTCCCGTTAAACACTGTCAATAGCCCGTGTATAGTAATGTGCGTAAATACATATAAATTGCAAACGTAAAAGAGTAAGTACTGGCTCACGCAATCATTGTTGTTTCGCATAAGCTGTGTGCGCGTGAACTAAATTCACTTTGCTTCAGCTCGTTCAGACCAAATCATAATATATAAACGCTTCACTCACACGCTGCTGTGAGCAGCTATATTCGTCTCGCACGGCAAAATGTGACTCGAGAAGTGAAATTTGCAGAATGTCCTCCGTTGTAGCTTGATTTTAATCGTTCTCTATTTGTCGATTGACATCAACAATTTCTCCGTTGTAGCTTGATTTTAATTACTAAACAACAATTATTCAGGGTTAGAGCATAGGAAATCTTTTCATGATTATAAATCATGTAACAAACGTAAGTTAAAATATTACATTTGTTTTTTCAATTTAAAAATGTGAACTATGATCTTTTTATTTCACCGAAACTGTAAGTTTTACGCTTTATTCGCCAATATTAAAATTATTAATTTGTACTTATAAACATGGTTTCATCATGATCGTTTTTTCAAAAAATTTGAGATTTTTTGAGGCAGCGAAAAAAAGTTAGAACAGTAAAAGATTTTCTATTCTCGTAACATTTATGCGCCACCAACGGCAGGAATAACACTTACCTACAACTTGTTAGAGTGTTCGAACTACCTGCATTGTAACAAAGATGTCAGATCAAGGAACTTGAAATTTAATAAGGCTCATGATGTAGCCAATAAAAATTTTCATTACGTTACTTTACGTAATAAGGCTCATTGTGTTAGTGACTTTTCCCAATGTTCTATGAATGTTGTTTCTAAAATTGAAAATTTCTTTTTCGATCAAAATTAAAAACACACAAAAACTGAATATAGTTCATTTGAACAAAGTTAATTTTTTAGCAACGTCATGAGGCAACTTCATGTGGCGTTACTCAGCCTTGTATGTATTTTCAAAGTAGCATCTCGAACGTGAAAAATGGTGTCAAGTTTACATGCTAATTTTCCAAATACGAGTCCTATAACAAAAATGGAAAATTGTTAAGAATAACATTTTATGTACTAAAACATTTTGTTTGACTACTAAACTCATTAAAAAATTAAGGGGGTATCTGTTAACATTGTAAGGAAACTCTATAAATCTTTTGGTAATAAAAGTCAGTATCGAGTTCGATTGACTTTTATGTTTATTTGGGTAGTAAAAAGCTCCCGACGTGCACAGACACCTTTGCAATATTTTTTTTCTGAAAGTTTGGATAATTTTGAGAACAAAATCTCCAGCTCTTTTTTGCTTAAGTCAGTAACGAATATTTTCAGTTTTCGCAATTACAATGGATTTCGGAAAAATGATAACTTTGTGACTCTAAAACAGAGAATCTGGCAGACCCTAAAATTCTAATAAAATTTGAGGACATAAATGGCATCGCAATTTTCGGGTCACTAGGTATGAAAAATCGTATACAAATAATACGTACCTAAACGAGAAAAAAGGCCCACATTACATGCTTTGGAACTTTACTGTTAAGAAATTTAGTATATTACTGGATTAGGCCGGAAAAAAGCCTGAGCCACTAATTATAGTGCTGTAGTATTATCTTTTTTCTAGATTTAGGCTCGAACAGTGATCCGGAAATAACTTTCTCTGAATTAGGCAGCAGAAAGAAAATAGTCACTTTCAAGCCGCATAGGGCGATTACTTTTTGCTATTATCCTTTTTTTACCTTTTGATTTTCGTATTTTTGAATGTTTTTCAATGCTCTCGAATATTTCTTGGTCTTTGGTTTGGAATGATAATTACAAAAATTTAGTATCTATTAGTAGACATTGTAAGAAAACTCTGAGATTTTTGGTGATGAAAGTCTGCATCGAACACGATTCGATATTTATATTTTTTTTCATAATAATAAGCTCCCAAAGAGCTCAGACCCGCTATTAAATCTATTAAATTTTTGAGTGAGACCGTCAAACAATAGAGAAGTTCAAGCAACATGATATAAATATCTGATAGGTAATAGTTGTTCACCGGACAAAGCTCATTATTTTCATTGATTCATTTTATTAATTAATCATTCAATTTAGTAATTCGTTTAACTGCTCTCGAGAGTCATTTATTTTGAATTATAAATCTATTGGTTCTAACGTTTTCATATTTTTTCATTGTTACATTCAGAGTTAAGTAAATATTGACCTGAATTGAAAGTAACATTTCCGGCCCTGCGACCAATACGTAAATGTCATTTTTAATTGCGGGGGTCAAAGAAAAAAAAAAATAGTTTACGCAACAAAGGAAGTAAAAAATAATGCCTCAATCGCACGTTTATCAATGTTGGTTTCGTCAAGGTTGAAAACTTACTTTGGGGCCTAAGACATTATTTTTTCACGTTTCTCGTCCTGTAAACTACCGTTCATGAGATAAGGTTACAGAAAAATTTTATATTTCAATAGGTGCATTTTTGTGCATTATACCAAATAAATATTCTATATCTTACAACTTTATGGTTAATAAAATACAATGTTTATATTCAAGGTTTGTTCCCAATTTTATTTATAACAGAATATAATTCTTTGAAATTATACTTTTTTTTCTTCATCACAGTTTAATTTTTCATCTATCATCGCACATTTGTACATTTTGATTCGAGAAAATATATTGTTAGAATATAATAGGTACTTTTAGCCGCTCGTTCCGAAGTATAGTTATTTAGATGCGAAGATACAGTTTCAATCTAATGTAATGAATGAATATTTAAAAAAATGTTAACTGCTTATTTTAAAACTCTGAATTTTAATATTTTTACAAATTTCATAAATTGCATTTTGTATCTAAAAAATGAGTTCTTTCTTATTGTTGACCAGCAAGCATTTAAGAATTAGTTTTGCTTTACAGATAAATTTTCTTTTTTAATGATCAACAGTTTAATTCTATTTTTAAATAATAACCTAATAATATAATTATTATAAAAATAATGATAAACCTCACAATAATTATGATAGGTTCCAATTTTAATTTTTTTAAAAATTACACGAACATGTTTCTCCAACATCGAGTAAAAAAACATTATTCTACTATTTAGTTAACAGTTTTAAATTGATAGGTGAATTCGTCATTCGTTAGCATAATTCATTATTTTGAAGTAGTAAGACCGTGTGTCACGTTTTTCTTGTAGGTAACTTGCGGAATATATCGTTATATGGTTTGCTTATAGTGATCAACTTATTACAAAAAGAAGGCATAATTATACATTTTCACAGGGCAATGATGAATATAATTTACTATAATGGGATCTTGGAGAGTACCTTTTAGGTACTTTTCTGAAAACCTTAAACATGCTCAAGTCCAACCACCCTTTAGTCTTCATTTCATAAAATATTATTTCAAAATAAGGTACTTTGTTTAGTGATTGACTGCCCAACCAGTGAATGACCAGTTTTGGATATGCAATAAATATACTATATCCGTGTGTCAATGAGGTAGATGCATCGGTACTTAAAAACTTGAATAAAATCCATGCAAATGTATTTTTATTTGTTTTTAAGGAATCACATGGCTTTGGGAGATGGAAATTGATTCAATTTTTTTTTGTTTTTTGAAAGATGATACTTAAAAACTAAAATTCTAAAAACCCAATATGTAAGTATCTTTGCTTAATATGGGCAAAAAAAATCATTCCAACTCGAGCCAAATTATTAAATTTCTTTTTTTTTCTTCGATTCAACACTAGCCAAGAGTATAATCTTTAAGAAATGTATCGAATTTTTGGTCTCTGATGTAATCCCTTAATAATATATTTTTCCAAGACGGCCATTCACTGTGTGCTGTTCAGTTAGAGGGGCGTTTAACTTGCGTTCGAAATACTTTTTTCAATTTTTTACTGAAATAAGGTATAAAATTTACTTTTAAAACTGCAATAATTTATTTAAATTAATTATATAACAAATAAATTTTTGAGATTGACT
The DNA here is from genome assembly GCA_902732785.1 of Trichogramma evanescens. Taxonomy (NCBI): domain Eukaryota; kingdom Metazoa; phylum Arthropoda; class Insecta; order Hymenoptera; family Trichogrammatidae; genus Trichogramma; species Trichogramma evanescens. Next base: position 13,414 of record CACVKI010140790.1, on the reverse strand, counting down.
CTTTGGAATTGTTATCATTTTATAATCTTCTTTGATTCGTTCATTTGTTTGATATGAGTGATATTCATAGTGTATTATATTGTGCATAAATTATGAGTATCTTTAACCATGAATTTTAATTTGCCAATTTCATAAATTCAATCTAATAAATCGGTCGTCCAAAAAAATGTAATTACACTCCTATATAGTATGAGATTTTATGCCCTTTAATAAAATCACGTGCATCTATCAGTACAATTAGAAAGATATACAATCACATTATTTTCACAGTTATGGAAGCGAGTGAAAATACATAAATTTACATTGTAAAAAAGTATTCTTATAAGATATTACCATAGATCTGATAAAATCGCATTCCTGACATGGAAGATGAATACTAGTAGGCTACCTGCAATTTCTTAAGTAAATGGAAACTCGCTTCCATTATAAAGTTTGTCTAAAACTAAAAACAAATAAACCTGCAGATACAACTCTTTCATATAGTTGTTTTCCCTGTTATTGTAGTCGTAACTGTGGGTTTTTTAATTTTTAGGTTCAAACAAAATTTTGAACATTTGAGAGCAAGTTTCCATGCAACTTGAGCAATTGCGAACAGTCTAATGAATACTATTTACACATTATAATACATATCGTACCAGATGTACAAGTGCGATAAATGTGTGTGCACTGATTGAAAAAAAGCTAATTAGCAAGAATTTGCTCGAGTTAACAGAAAGGTTTCGATATTTCTTGGCGTTACTTGATACTAATTATCAAAAAAACGACGCATTGATACTCGATGTTGAGGTATTAACATTTAGAGTTCTGATAGAGCACAGCAGAAAAAATCTGCGCATTGGTTACCATTCATTTTTCTTTAAATATGAAATCGTAGGTAACAACAAAATCAACCTTATTTGCTTGGTAACATACTCGGTTTTTCAACCAGTGCACGAAACGTATGTAATTGATCATAAAGTTTTGAAGCGAACAAGTCATTGATCGATGAAGGTTGTTAGCTCAAACTCGAACTCCCAAGCCCGTGGCTTCGGCTTTGATGTCAGCGACGACGGTCACGTCGAAGGTAGGCGTACACACTTCACTCGGAGTGGGACTGGCCAATGGAGCGAGCCTCAAATCCTTGCGCTGTGCCAACACGACGGGCCGGACCATTGGCCTGCCATGATGAACACTCGGCTCGAGGCGCAAAAACGTGCCGCATAAACTTTCGTTTTTATCGCCCTCGTGGAACATCGTTTCCGTAGATTTGCTCTGCTGTATCAAATCGATTTGACGAAGTTGCTGCTGCTTAATGGCAAGAAGATTCGACAGAGAGCAGCGCATCGTTGCGATTGCACCGGCTATCGCTGACTGTCCTCTCGTAGGGACAGGCAAAGCCTCCGGCGTGGGCGTTGGATCGTCCGTTTCGAAAGACGTAAACAAGTCCTCGGAATCGTCGGGCACCGATGGTGCACTGAAGAAAGACTCGCGCAGCGACGAGCTCAATGCTTCCGAACATATGAAAGGCTCGACTAGACAAGAGCAGCTAGTGAGGTCATTGAGATCGCTGCCGCTTTCGTTGGCCATTTTGGCGCAACTTTGAAAATTATTCACAGAATAGGACGATGGAAAATGTTGACGCTCGCACGATTGAGCATTGCTGCTTGACAGTATCTCTTGACTGCGCGACGATTCCGACCACTTGGAGTCGGAAGGTCGCCGAGAACTGAAGCGGGTACTGTAGTCGTGCTCCGGAAATATCGTATCGAAACGCCGCTCCTCGTCGTATCGCTCGAGTAAAAGCTCCGACAGCTGGTCCGGGTCTAATTTTCTCGTTGCTTCGTCGCTACAGTCTTCGACGTTCAACAAGACTGACGGCATTATGACGGGATCCGAATGTCTAATTTGGTTACTTGAATCTGGTTTAAGAGGTTGCTGCCCGAAGCTTTGGTCGTGACTGTGAACGAGTGTTTGAGGCAATTGCTCTTCTTTGAGAGAATCCAGTGGAATTGGCTCGATAGGACTGGGTGGTTCCGAGTGAATCGTTGGCACTTTCAAAGAGTCAAACTTGTAAGGTTGGAGTAATTTTGCCGGTCCGACGCTCTCTGCAGTTTGCATCCTGAAATCTAAGCTTTTTGCGTTGCATTGGATTTTGGCGTGGTAAGCAAAGTTTCGTGGGAGAGCTTTGCTCCGTGAGCAACCGTCGCTCATTGGTAATGAAGCGTAACTGGTTTCCTTGAATTTCAAATCCAAACTAGAATCGGGAGAGCTTACTAGCTGAGGCGATCCTCGCGCACGACTAAATCGTTTTCGTGCTCGCGACCATGTGAATGACCTGCGCGACTGGCGCTGCTCGGTACTCGACCACCAATTGTTTGGCTTCTTCAAGATAACGTGTTCGAGAGTTTGTTTCAATGCAAAGTCCGAGCTGCTGCTCTGCTCGGTATCTTTTAGGTTTGAATCTGAAACCGATGAGAGATTCGAACCTTTCCTTCTATTCATGCGACTCGAGGCTCGGTTTGCCGGAAAACTGAAGCAAGCCTCAATGGCGGCATCCTCGTAACTGAGCATCGGTTCGGAAACGGCGCTCGATCGCAAAGATTTTTTCCTCTCGTAGCTCTTGTCTTCGTTTCTGTCGTATTTCAGATTTTGATACGACACGAAACCAGACTCGCGAAAACAGGTTATATTCTTCGCATTAAAAGGCTTGTGATTGAGCTTGCGCAGATGACGAATCTTGTTAAAAGTCGGATCGAGCAGATACTTGAGGCTCTTGATCTTGTCTATATTGTGATTAGAGTCTATGATATGTTGATTGCGATCGATCACATACTTTGGCTCGAGCATTTTCGCGAGATCGTGTATATCCTTTTCGACGATGTCTCGCTGTTGGTGGCAACATTCGAGGCCACTCTCGTCCGACGACGTTGAATCACCGTTGCGTCGACTTTCCGGAGATATGTCGTTGACGATTACGGCGTTTGGATATCGATCGGTCGTTGCTGGCTGCGTCAGCGCGTACAAAAGATTGTGATGATGTTGTTGTTTGGCTGCAGCGAAACAATCCTCGATCGGTGGCCGCCGCTCGTCTTGACTATTGGCTACCTCGGCGAGCTCCAAATGTGTGTTGGAGCCGCGACGAGCGGGCGAACAGCCATAGCGACTCGGCGTTACACCGAACATCGAGACGAGGTCTTCGGCGATTTTTCCAGCAGCTATTCGCATTTCACCGTGATGAAAAGCGTAGAGCCATGGATTTGTGCCGCTGTGAGCGAGGATGGGCAAACTTAGCCATACTGTGCTACTCGATAATATGTTGGTTCCGCAAAAAATGTCCAGTAACATACAAGTCTGTAAAAAATAAGTTTATTTGTAACTGTAACAATTTTACACTTAACTATAGATTTTCTTGATTTATAAATTGCTTATAGCTTGATCGTAAAAAGTACGAATGTTTTTTTTAAATATTTATTAATGGTATAAAGTTAGTTGGTATGGTATTGATAAATCAACAAAAAAAAATTGCAAGTTATCTCATTCTTTGCCATTTACTAAAACAACAGTTTACTAGTATTTTGTCACAAAAATTAGATAGCTAAATTTTTATTTAAATTTTTTAATTTTATTAATTTCTTTTTTTAGTTTGTCCTTGTTTAAATTTGTATTATTACTGATTGCGAATAAATATATTTATTTAGAAAAATTTATTTAATATTTTGAGAATAAAGATTGAGAAAATATTCGTTGACAGAAGCTAATAATGGGTTTTTTACCAGGGTAGATGTATTGCTAAACGAATATTTGATCGCAAATTTTGCAGAGATTTTACAGATTGTAAATAGAGTCTCAAACCAATGATAAATTACACGTTAAATGAAAAATACCTCCAAAAAATGTTTACAATATCTCCCCTTTTTCAGAGTCATATTTAGAATTATAATTTTGTTTTAAGTTCATTTTAAATAATTACAGATACACGTGCACTTTGTGCATTAGTCGTTACCTGAAAAGGTAGCCAAAAGACGAAGAAGGCGCCTACAGTGACTGCTAGCGTTTGTCCGTAACGAGGAAATGCCAGGGTCTGCGTTTGATTCCTGAAGGAAAGTTCAACCGTGTATATGGCTCGGGCATGGGCACGCGCCACAAGGTACACGTACATATAGCAGCCGAGAAGTATAAGAGCACTCGGAGCCCAGACGGCCAAAAAAAGGAAAACTCGTACAGGTGGTAGTATGACGCCGTTGAATCGACAGTTGCCACTGGAAACAAAATAAATAATTGATATGAACTATTTTTGGCACTAACGAAGTCTAAATATTTAAATTTTTGAATGGGCGCATATACGCACCTGTAGGCAGCGCTGTTTTCAGAAAATTCCACGTAAACGATCGGCGACCCTCCAACAGCCATCGCGTATATCCAGAACACTGCAATGTACCTCTCGATGCTGCTATGAGTAATGATGTTTTTATAGCGGAGAGGTTGGGCTAATGATGTCAATCGGTCGATTGCAATTGCAACTGTCATCAGGACACTGACACTGCACAGAGCCACCGGAATGCAGTAATAGACAACGCACAGGCTTGAACGAGATGGCAGTGAGGGTGATGTCGGTTCTACAGTTGAAGTCAAGTTTGATAGTTCGAGGTACGCTCCAAATGGCATGAACAAGCCAACCTGTTGATCCAATTAATAATTATTTAATTTTGTATTCCCTACCTTCTAACGGTTTTGATGTAATTGCTAAACTTATGACGGATTTAATAAATCAAAAACTTGTCCGAGATTTACAATGATGCTGTCAATAAATAAAACGACAAAAACATGTGTATGAGTGAAAAAATCGTTAAGATGCCGAGCGCAGTATTACAGCAGTCTAACATTTTTATATTACTTTAAATGGATTTAACTAAAGTTTTAGAAATTATTGAATTTCAGTATAATTCAATTGAAAACAATAGGGTCAACTTAATTATAAAACTTGCATTTAGCAAATAGAAGTTTAATGTTGAATTTTTATTGCAATTGGTCATATTATTGTCTACTCATAAGAAGTGAAATCGTAAATGAACAAATTCACTAATTTAAAAGTAAGAGACTTTGCTTTTTCTAGCTTAATAAAAGTAGAGTTTTATGCTAACCCGCGATTAAGTGCGGCTTTAGTATGTGCATGAAGAATTTAAGTTGCTTGTGGTACTCTCTTCATTATTTTTTTACCAAGTACAAACTGTATCTATGTAGCTGATATGTACGCAAGCACGCGTCGGGTAAATGTGTATAAGTGGAAAAGTCCCGCGAGAGTGAAAAGTTTTGGTTACATATTATTCGTGTGTGCACGTAGGATGAAATGTGGCATATATATTGCAAGGCTGACTACAAAAAATAGCAATACAATTTAATGGTCTAACGACGAGTTTATCTCCGAAAATTAATAAAAAATTGAAATTTAAACTTAGAAGGTTAAAGTTAGACAGTGTTGTCAAAATTTATTTATTGCTCGTACCCCAAAGTCGCTAACCGCGAGAGACATTAAAAGGCAGTTGGAAGCCGTCCTCAGGCGTTTGTATCGATAAAACGCCGCCAAAATTACAGAATTACAGGCCAGTGTGTTCAATGATAAAACGAACACCAAGAAAATGGCAATAATGATCGAAACCAATCCTGGTTGGATGACCTCCTCTGCTGCTGATGTGTCAGGATGCGTCCCCACCCCGATATCCGATATTATTTTGCTGATTGTGTCGGAATTCGTGTTGTTTCCATTATTCTTGCCTTCGCTATTACTAATACTGCTGAAAGTTGGACCAGCCAAATTCAAAAGTGACGACATCCTTCCATCACCGTAATTATGGCCAATTTTGATAGACCTGTCAAGTTTAACGATCTAGAAATGATCAAATACGGCCAACTCCAAAATTATTTGAACTTTTTTTATACTTACTAAGTTTTTGGAAGTTTGTACATTTAATCGAATTCCGTTGTTTGAGCCGAATTGAATCAATGAATTTATTGCAACTAGGTGCTAGTTGACTGCTCATTGAAAGATTAAAATTTGACAATTCATGGCGTGAAGTCTTGAATGGGAGGCAATAATGTAATAAGCGTTTTTTCTCGCCTCTAAAAAAGAGAAAAATGAAACTATATACAATGGTTGATTAATACTTTTGGCAATTTTCATTTCCTGTTTTGTGCAGCGGGAAAGAAATAGCTAATTCCGGGCTACTGGTATGAATAAATTTTTTATGCAATTAATAATTAGCAACAACGCAACAATATTAGTCATTTGAAAATAACCGAACTAAGGTGAGAAGAATTTATTGTTTATGTTTGTATTGAGAATAAAAATTTCCTTCTTGGTACTTGGTAATTATAATTATTAAATACTCGAATAAAAAAAAATAATTAGATTATTTATTAGATTTAAAAGTTTTTTAAATTTAAAGAATATTAGTTAAATGATTTAAGAAAAGTTATAGGCTATATCTATTCTAAATGCTATAAGTAAATCAGTATACACAATATGCCTTACTCACCATTTTGAGGTGCACATAAGCGTTACTGTGCATTTTCAAATTAAATCCAGATTTTAGCACCTTCACTCTTTATCAATATGTGAAAAAAAATTAACACGCAAAATAAATCCAATTAACTCTTAAAAGTATAGTTTAATTGCGAATGTCTTGAATTGTATCATTTCAATCATTATATGAGTCATGCCCGCCAGAAAATAAATAATGTAGCCATGGTTTGCGCACAGTGAGAAGAGCAACATTAACTTGGCACCTGAAAAAATAAAAACTGTTATTTCTATGCACTTTGAGTTTTTGATTTTCAGAAAAATTCAGAAATTTGTAAAATTAAAAAAAAAATTTTTATTCTGGATGTGTAATATCCAGATGATGATCACAAAGCAAGTTAAAGAATGAAAAGAAACCCTGTCTTAGGTGAAAAATAAAATAGTTATATTCTGTTTCCCGGACCATATCGGCATCAAGAGTAATCAGATCGTAGACAAACTGACTCATCCGGGAGATGGGAAGTAACTCTTATGCATGGCTAAAAGGCGAAAGCGATTATTGATTACAACCAAAGAACTATTACACCCTTAATATCTAAAATAAAAAATGCAGCATCTCATATAAGAGGTACACTAGCAACATTTAAGTTTTTAGAAAAAAAAACGATTGACCGATGCAGGGACGTTTATAACCAATTTGGTTCTGCTAAAAATGAAACATGGAATTTGAGCAAATATTGGAAAAGAGTACTAAAGCGATGACATTTATAGGGGTACCCTTGTATAGCAAGTACTGTTCAGGTAATCTCGCAGTTGAGCAGCAACTTGACCACCGTCGTCACTAGCTGTAATCGCTGAGATTCCTAAACGCTTGCGAGTGGATAAGGCGTATGTCTGCACGCATAAACTAATTGAGCTGAATGTGTGTACATTTGCAACTGCACTGGGGCTAATTTTGAAAGCTCCTTCCATGCACTCCTGTGTGATATGTTCATTCCACGTTCTCAATTGCGATAAAAAGATATATGAAGAAATTAAGGATACTTCAAAATGGTACAAAACTTTTCCGTAACTTTGGAAATATTTGAAAAATTTCAGTTTACTAGTTTTAAATAATATAAAGATGTTGAATAACACGATAACGAAGAAATACGAATCATCCAAAAATGTAGGGAATATGAAAAAAAAAAAATAATAATAATAATAAAAGGGAACTTATTGGTTTCCAAAACTTAATTAATCTATAACTTTTTAAGCCGCGCTAGTAACTTAGTGTGATATTAATTTCAGGTATGTTGTTCAATATTCAACTAATAAAATCAATTATTTTTTTATGAAATGAAACGCTTGACTTTTGATGGTATGGTTACTCCTTTTTTCAACTTCTTATGTGCAGGGTGTGAATATACGTTTGTACTATATTCTACATACAAATTACGCCCATAAAAAATATTTTTTCGAAGTACCAAGATACTGAAAATACATTGGGTTATAATTTCCTTACAAAAGACAAAAATTGAAAAACTTTTTTAAATATTCCAAGTTTATTGGATTTCACCATGAATGCGACTAGCGCAATCGATGCTCTACCTACACTCAGGTACACTAACGATAACTGGTTGTTTCAAGCCGCATCAGCAATAGCTGTTTTCGCTTTGGAATCCAACACGGCTGAATTGATTGCGAATTAAAGACTCATCAAAGGCATTGTTGTGTTGATAGGGTCTGTGAAATCTGCGCACAAAATAGCTATAATAGCCACGTCGATAACGAGGGTTAATAAATGAATTTTTAGATTTTACCGAGCCATTATCGATTGTGAGTGCAGTTTAAATTTAATTGTTATTATTTCGTCTGTTGATAATGAATATAAATTTTTCGGGGCCAAAATGTGCGCGTCACAAACGGAAGCGAATAAAAATATATCTTAACGCATTTAATAGCTGTTTCATGCATTGGTTATAATGCAGATAATTTAACAAACGTGCTCAAACTCGTTTTCCATCTTTGAAATCGTATGTATCTCTTGTGAAAAGTAAAATATATGAGAATAATCACAAAGGAATTTGATTAAACAATTCAATTTTTTATATTATGCACGGTCTTTCTATCTTTCACTCTCTCTCTCTCTCTCTCTCTTTCTCTCTCTCGTTTTTTGGTGTATTGTTGTGGATGCGTTCGTTTTTACGTTCCATTTATGAACATTATTTCAAAATTGATGATCAACTGTTAATAAGTTTTTGTCAATTTTTTATTTAAATATGATTAAAAATTGAAAAAAAAAATAACGAGCCTAACTTTTTCAACTAAAAGGCTCAAACGTCAATTGAACTTTAGCCTAAAGATACAAGGAATACTAATTAAATATTAATCGATCTTTATAAATCATAAGCGATTTGAATACTTTGCAAAGGAGTACGCATCCGATGTATATGCTCAAGCCGCATCTACATTCTATGTGCAGGGTTAGAAGTTAGGGCGCATATACTGTGTACAGATATCTACATATATCTACATAGATATACGAATAAATCAGCTGATGTTCGAGCTAATTCGTCAATTAGCCAGGCGACAGAGGACATGGGCCTATAATTTGTTACTCATGCTGCTGCTGGCCTTGCCATACATGCTTTTGCCTAATAAATACATACATGCAGTCCTTGTAACTCCAGACTTGACCTCTGCGCGTCCAAACACCAATTTTCGCGTGCAAACGCGCTTACGCGAAGAGCGGATATTCGTGAAATAGCCTTTTTCACTGTCGCATTTATTTTTCAAATGCCTTGGCAAATGTTAATGCTACATATGTAAACATTCGATCAGCCATTTCATCGGGGTTTTTCTTGACTCAATCGAATGCTACAGTTATACGAAACAGAAAATTTAACATAAAATTACGAATAATTTTTTTTTTGTCAAGGATCAAGAATTTAAGTGCGTTGTGAAACAGACCAGCCTCGTCGTTTTCTACTAGATTTTTTACATAAAATGCGAAATTCACAAACCAAAAATGCTGCTTGCTATACTGTTAATTTACGTATAAACAAAAAAATGATAAATATTTCAATTATTTTATCTCTGAACATCTCTGAAAAACTTATAGTCGTTTCGTCATGGAAGTTGAATTGTAAGAAAATTATTTTTCTATACGCAAGAGGATTAGGTCTGCAAGACGTTTCAGGCTCACGAGATATCTTCATTTTTAATTCAGCCATCCATATAGCTTGACTGTACGCTTAAACGCAGGTATATAGGCTGTTTCCTCTTGCAGCATATACATTGGGGTATATACTGTATATCTAACATACGTGTATGGTTATAAAAGTACGTTTCGGACGGACTTCCGCACCAAAAGCTCGAGAGGTGTGCATGCATTATTGAGAAGAGAATATGTGCTCCTAAAGCACGTATAACAGCTTTTTATGCATCTTTTTTCACAGTATGCTCTCAGACAGCCGATAATCCGTAACACCCATGAATAATTGATCGTTATTGATTTGCTTTCATTGCTCGATATATAAAATCAATCCAAAAGGTGTAAGATTAATATCTATTTCTTCGATGCGCGGATTTTTAAGCAGCTTCCGAGATGCTAACATTTACTTTATTTATCGAGTTTATTTTTCAAATGAATTTTCATAAAATATGCTTTATAAGGTAAAGTGAGCGTACAATCACGATGGAATTTTTTCCAGGCAAATAAGAAAGTTAAGATTATAGATTTAAAAATAAAATGCTGTCATTTAAAAGAAGTAAACATTTATAAACTCGAATTTGATTTATGACTAGTATCTATTCTCGAGCGTAGTTGGTTTGAAGTTTTTTTTTTATATTTACTCAAATCTATCACGATAAAACATTTATAAAGATACTTTATTATTCACATACGAGGCTGTTTGATATTCAAGTTTTAAAAACTAGGTGATTACCTCTCAATTGGAAACTCTAGAACCGATACACAATGGAAATCAAATTGACTCAGCTCCGAATGAGTGATAAAAAAAAATTGTTTAGTAATGCTCTTATACGATGCACGCGTGAATAAAAATTGCTGATTGAATGATTAAACCCCGCAGGCGAGCTACGAGTGAGAATCCCATATTGATTGAAGAAAAAGCATGAATATTCAGACGGATAGTGTCATCTCGACTCATTATATGCTTCGATGCTCGCTTATGCAGTCTCGAGCTATGCATCCAAAGTAAATGTGTATTATACGAACCGAGCGCTTAGTGACGTACGCCCGCGATCTCGCTCTCTCGAGTCCGTGCGTACGCAAAATAGTTGGAAAATAATCTCTCGGATAAATTTTCCCGAGTCTCTCTCTCTCTCTCTCTCTCTTCTGGCTTTCGCGCCGTCGCACGGCCCGTTAATAGTGGGCGGCAGTTGATACGGAGCCTCTCTTTATTTGAACTTGAGCCACTCGTGCATACGCTTCTGCAGTGTAGGGCACAAATTGAGCAATTATATCGACGTTATAGTTCGCGAAAGTTAGACTTAATTGATTGGACTCTTTTTAACGGCTCGTCGATAGCCTTTTGCAGCAAATAGCGCATTTGAATCGTGTTTAGAATCAATTATTAATCAGTTAAACTTAGCGAATGAATAGATTCTGTTTTGATAATTTCAAGTCTAGGATAGCCCGTAAAAATGTCAATAATTCTCTCATTCGACAGTCGATGCGTGCTGTCGGCGAAAAAAGCGAACAAGTGTGTTTGTTAGTCATGGCGCAAGTTGCGACCACACTAGCAAAATTTCACCAGGCTCTAAACTGTGCCCAAAATTGTTTAAAAAAAATTTCCAAACAATTTTTCCATCAGGGAACACTTTTTTTAATTGAAAAATTCTAAATATTGATTTCGTGAGTTTCTTTCGTTAAAACTGATGTTCTCAGAGATATTTAATATTTAAAGTTCGAAAAAGCACGATAATGGCTGACGCTGGCAGGGAAATCATTAGATTTTTGGTGATTTAATAATTAAATTTTTTTATTAACAATAATTATTAAGTATTATTGAAGGTACACCGAAAAATTTGAATTTCACGAAATCGTTTCCGAAAATTTTTTTGAACCATTTGGGGCAAGTTTTCACGTTATTCACAAGAACATTTGTGCTCAGTAGTAACATTTTTCTTTAAAAACGTAAAAACATTGACGTAGAAAAGTGTTGCTAGCGAAACCACTGTTTGTTCCTGAAATATGTTGCTTGAGTGAAGTTCAACATCGTTCTTGGTTTATGAAAGAAAGAATCAATCGATAGATGCAACGATCATGATTGAACTTTTTTGCGCGTTCTTTGCGATAAGAGACAAAATGAGATGTACTCGAGCTACTGCTGCTACTACCTATTGCAGTGCCCGAGGCAACTTCCGGCATCGATATCCGGTGCGCTCTAATCTAATGTGAAAAACGACGCTTCTATCAGTTAAACTTGTTCCCAACACGCCGTACAATGTGTAGCGAATTAAATTGCAACGGAAAAAATGACGCTTCAGAGATAAATTTTGATTTGTCAAATTAGATGGCATTGTTGCCTATTTGGACTGTTAATTAAATTTTAATCGTGAACGTTGTAATTTTGTAAGTTTCAAAATAAAGGAACAAAATATATTTCAATGTATCGTCTTTTACCACGTTTTAATAGGCGCATTGAAGCGTCCAAGCGTAATAAGTTATCAAAATATCAAAATACATGAATTAAGTCACCAGTAAGAACTTATAGGTGTAGTGGATGAATAATTACAATTTATCTATTGATGCTATAACATCCTCAGTCGATCTAAAAACTTATTACGATTACATATTAGTTGTGATTTCGTTATTAAGTACTTATCTAATTTCCTTTTATAGTACTTTTCATCAATCATCATATTTAAAACATATTCAGCATTAGCAATCGTCGTTGTCAGTAAAGTTAGCCCCCAGAAATTTAAAAAATTCGTTTCCAGTTATGGAACTTACATAAATCGTTTGCGCGTCAAAAATTATAAATAATGACCAATTTTTACGTTTGGGCGTCTTACAATTATTTATAAAAATGACTTTTTCAAAGAGGTGCTGAAATTCCAGCAACCATAATGCAATACATCGAAGTCAATCGAAACAAAATAAAATAAAATATTTTTTGAATCATAAACGATTGTTCGTTCAAAGCGCAAACGAACTAAGCAAACCATATTCCGCAAAAAAATTATTTTTACAGAAAATTATCGTATAATTGATAATTACATTGCATCGGGAATTTTTTTTTCTAAAAATAATTATTTCAGTAAAAGGTATGCACAGTTCATTTTCGATTTAAACGAACAATCGTTTATGACTCAAGAAATATTTTATTTTTATTTTTTTTGATTGATTTTCCATGTATTTCATTATGGGTGCTGCAAATTCATCACCCATTCGAAAAAATCATTTTTATCAGTAACTTTGAGACGAACAAACGATTTATATGAGTCGCATAGCTGTGCCCTAGTTCGGCTATTATTGAAACAAGTAAACTGCAAAACAAAGCAGTAACCCTAGTAGCCCAGCTCGCATATGTTTATAAACAATTAATCTGCCAATCAAAGCAGTAAACTACGAAGCCTATCTTGTAAATATTTAAACAATTGTTTACACATTTCTCAGGAACGAGCAAAAGATGAAAAAATAATTGAAAAAAGTTAAGGGGGGAAAGGTACCTAAAATCTCAACAAAAAAAAAATTTTTTTTATTGACTTTTTTGATAGGATTTTTTCTCAGCTTTCCAGCGCCGTGATCGGAATTTTAAAATTTTAAATTTACCGTGATGTACAGCCTATTTAGTACCAATACTTACGATTATTTAGAAAAAATGAATGAAACAACTCAAAGATATATCGTTGCCATTCTCTCATGAATCTCGAGACTTTCATAAGTCGGTAACGCCATCTATTGAT
>CACVKI010140789.1:122-33995 GCA_902732785.1 Trichogramma evanescens | reverse complement strand
TCCCAAACTTCGTAAGGCTTATTATCATACACAATAGTATATACCACAGTAATGACAACTAATCTGAGCGAGGGAATCAATAGGAATATCGATTTCATGCGATAATTACAATTCGTTTAAGATCTGCGACATTATAACCTTGCGTTAACATCGCGTTTAATTACAATTCGTAACCTGCCCATGCACCCATCCTATTAACTATTAATTATTTAAATAATTCCTGAACATCGGCAAAAGCAGAAATCAGAGTGTAGACGCACCTTCTAACAATAACAGGTTACCCATCCTCATACAAACATACAAATAATATACAATTGTCATATACAATTTTATCGGGTCAATGTTGAATTTTTCGGCAAGGCAGGGCATACCCCGTTGGTGTTTTGTTGCCATTGGCATACGTTTGCGTCGATGCTTGGCAACAGCAGTCGTTGATTGCACGAGCTTAACGGTCATACATACGTATAATACGGGAGTTTGCATATTTTTCCTTTATTACGAGCCCTGCAACAGTGTAACAATATAAACGTGAACTGAACACGTTAATGCGGTGCAGCGACAATAATAGCTCAAGAAGCAAAAGAGAATTTTATACCATTAATAAGTCTACACGTGTGTGTGTGTGTGTGTGTGTGTGTGTGTGTGTGTGTGTGTGTGTGTGTGTGTGTGTGTGTGTGTGTATGTGTGTGTGTTTGTGTGTAAACGTCAGCTTGTATATTATTAAAAAAAAAAGTTTACGCTGTGTATATTGTACAAGGTAAAAGCGCGCGATCGCAGGTCACACGGCCACTTGGATACATATTCACGAGATATACATACGAGCAAATAGTATCTGCTACCAGCCAATGGCTTATGCACATATATGCAGCGTATATCTGCACACGTGTATATCCCATAAAGTATTGGTCTCGACTGTTGTTGCTGCTGCTACCAACGGAGTCGATGTTTCCCTCTCTCTCTCTCTCTCACTCTCACTCGCTGATCACAATTCAAGGGTTTGCGCGAGCGTGTAAAAGTATATAGATAATACAGGCTCGGAGCCAATATGGAGAACAGCCAGGCACTTTGAAAACGGCTAAGTGTTAACTTATTGCCGTGCGAGGCTTGAAAAAATACCCGGTTCTATCGTTCCTCCGTGTGTGTGCGTGTGTGTGTATGTGTTTGTCGGTGCGGCGGCGGCGACGCACGCGATCCGAAAGATGTTCTTTGGCGAGGTTCGTAAAACAGCCTAGAGAACGAGTTGGAGGTAAAATCGCTGAGAATGCGGCGAATCGCTTTTGCGGTTGTGCATGCGCACGAAGTTGTAGGCGACCACTAGAGAACAAAAAGGAGAGGGGGACAAGAACAAAACAACAAAAACAAATCATTCGAGAAGGAGCACTTAGGATAAAGTAAATAGTGCGCGGGTACAGAGGAGTAAAGATGGTACCGATTTTTATCGAGCAATTTCGGAATTAAAGGTATATACACGGAGTTAATTCTCCACTTGAGACTTTTAGCGCGCGCCGCGTGTGTGCGTGACGATGACATCGCTGCCGGACTCACGCGCGTGCGATTCGACAATTTTTTTTACAGCTTCGTAGCGGCAAAGCTCGTCGGCGGAGGAATGAAAATTTCACGGATACTCGAGAATTTACAATAAGCAGCCTAATTAAAGTCCTCCTCGAGTGCGTAAAACAATATCTCCCTCATTGTCCGCGGGATCTCTGTATAGGCGAGCCCGCAGGCGAAAAACTTCTTTATAAAGTACGAATTCATAATTGAAAAAGAGAAATTTCGGGAGATAGAGGAAGAGAGAGAGAGAGAGAGAGAAGAAAAAAATTAGACAAAGATGGCTGGAAATAAAACACTTTACATCCGGTATGATATATAAAGCGTGCTTGAACCGATTTCGAGTTTCCGCTCGGTAAACGCACTCGCGCGCATACAGTATATACACACTCGAGCTCCTTACCCACTCGCGAGAAAAGGTGAAAATTCAAATCTGATATTTATATTGCGCTTCGCGCGTAAATTGCATTGTTATTTTTTCCACCTTCCACACGGTAAAGCGATATCACTTGTCGATCGGATTTATTCGCGGTTCAAGAAAAGAAAAGCAACAACAACGGAAAAAAGTTGCATTAATTGCGCACGTGCAGTAGATACCTAATTAATAATACGTTTATTCGATCCTCGAGACCGATACATACGCCTTGGCTTATTACATTATCAAGCGATATCGAAATATGCATCTATAGCGGGGCACGTTGTAGAAATTAAATCTCGCCTCGCGTTATGTGTCAATTTGCAAAAAGTAATACAGAGGCACGAAGAAAAAAACATCATCGGCGGAAGTACATCGACCTCATGAGCGATGCCAATCTCTCTCATTTATTTTTTAATCGAGTGAGAATATATAGACAGTATATCCGTGCCTATCTCGAGCGCTCGAGTGTCGCGCGTAATAATTAATTACCGGCAGCGGCTGCTTTTCGCGAAAAAAAAAGGAACAAAAATTAGCCTTTCACTGGTTTATGGAGTACAGTTCGTGTAAGACCGGCTATTAACTATCCAGAAGCTTAATATAACGATAGTTACGGCAGAGTCTCGGCTATATGGAACGAGATTGCGCATTGGGGGCATCTAGCGCGTGGCTTCCCCCCCGTCAAGTACACGCGAGAAGCGACGAGCCTTTTTGTGTATGTAATGTATGAAATAGCAGGTGACGTTTACCTTGACACCTCGAGTGTTCTTTTTCTTAACAAACGGCAGAGAAAAAAACGACGAAGTAGACGCGAAAATAAATAGATAAAACGAAGAGACGCGCGGCAAAGCGACGTTATTTCGTAATTTTTGGAGCCTGCAACGATACACACACACACACACACACACACACACACACACACACACACAATTTGAGGAATCCTCGTTCTCCTCTCTCGCTAAGGAAGAAGACCAAAGAAAATGAAGAAGAAGAGGTAAGTAACACTTTCCGCACCTGCGCGCGAGATTTACGCGCGCGCAACGAGTGTACACATGATATACACTCGGAGCTAGCTCAAATTGAAGGATTGCAGGTATACAAAACGTCTAATTGCTCGTGCCTGGTGAGCTTGCGACACTCTCTCTTTCTCTCTCTCTCTCTCTCTCTTTATAGCGGCGGCTCGCGCGCTGGCGGCAACAACAGCAACAACGAGTGGGCACGTACATATACTATATATATGACGTAGAGACACGCAGAGGTTTACATATAGATGCTCGGGCATTATACAATGATCGCTGCAAAAGACAGCGGCAGCAGCAGCTCGTAATTTTCGATTTGTATGCCAAATTAGACTCGATGGCTTTCGATTATATTTTTTTTTCTCTCGTGCTGCCATCATGATCCGCGTTTGACAGCGGCACGCTGTGCACAATAAGAACTTTTGTTCTTCCTCCGCGCGATATTATCGAGCGTACCCCACCGGTAATAATCAAATCACGATAGTGCAGTTTTCGCAATTATCGCCCGCAATTGTCTATGCATCGTGCAGTTTTTTTTATCTCAAAACTACCTGCGCGAGCTGAATTTCGCATTTTTTTTTCTCAAACGACGAATCTATAGCGACGATCATCGTGGCGTATCCCCGATAGTATGCCTTTTTTTCTCTTTGTTCGATTGAGCAAGAGTCGAACTAGTCCACGTGCGAGCTGTATATATACACAAGACGAGAGATCCCAATTAAACTACTCCACTTTGATGCGCGAACGTAAGTAAGTAAGCGAGCCGCCTTAAAAGAGGCAAAAAAAAAAGAGGGAATTGGTAGTAAGCTTATAGGTGCGCGCGTATGTATCACGACAATTATCATTCCCTCGGATGAGCGTCACGCGATTTTGCGCGACGTTGCGCGACGACTGACCTATGTGCGCGCGAATAGGTAGCCTATACGACACACATTATGTGTGTGAGTATACACAGGACGAAACTATTGCAAAATATCGAAAGAGAAGACGACACTGGTCTCCTTTTCTCGTTGCGTACATACGCGTACATACGCGTTTATGTGTACATGGAAGTATTACTCGGCCGTAAAAAGAGAGATAGTAGAAAAAAAAGAAGAGACTCGGACTCGTCCCCTCTGGTTCGAAAAAGGAGTTTTTTTTAGCGCTAGTTCGCGTTTATAAATTTACCAACGCAGATATATGGTAGCGCACCGTGTGGATAAAGCGACGCGTATTACTCAAGCCGCGGCACAGATACTCAGGCGGCGCACGTGCTCACATACATATATACGTGCATCGCTACAAAAACAACAAGAACATAAGCATTGGCGGCAACGGCAAACGGCGCGTATACTCGGAGAGGCGCGATAATTTATGCGCTATTCTGCAATTGTAACAACGGCGAGCGCGTGACTGTAGTTCATCGCAAGTGACACCACGGTCTTGCGACTCTACGCGCACAATGACGCATGCACAATGACCATAAAAAATTGTGACTACGCGTAAAAAAAAATATGTCGATTGCGCGTATAATAAAAGAGCAAGTTATCTATAAGCGTTATTGGTTTGTCGAGTAGATCCAGAAAAATTCGTCACATCTCGGCTTTCTCCGCGTGCAAGGTATTGTCATTTTTTCGACGTTTTCATCTGCACCCTCATCTCAAGGCACTTCTGCGCCGATAAAACTTTGGTATGATTGCTAACCACCGAGAATCGTGCTAATGACAGTTGCCGCAAACTCCAATATCTGTCTTTGGATCACGCTGACATTCTAACCGGAACATTCGGCGTGACGATACAGACGATTTTTAAACGCGAGTTTTAAATGCTTGTGAAGCTACAGCATTTCATGGTTGCATAGCGCGCACAAAGTAACACGCCGAGTCCAAGCTATAAGGTTGGTGGTTAAAACTGGGATTGTGAATTGTGACGCACTACACACTAACACATACACTGACGCGCGCACACTTATCGATATGCGCGCATGAATATTTTGATAAGCACCACACACTGCCTATAGACGCACTCCCGCACACATTTCCACTAATGTAGCATCCTGAAACGTAGACCAAGCTCAGGCTCCACGAGCGACTTCGTGGACGCAATATAACCTTTGAATGCTGCAGTCGCACGAGCCTCGTTTTCGCGTGTAAAACTCGGCTTAAAAAGATGCAGCCTAGCGCCACCACCATCATAGCTGGCGATCTGCAGTTGCGTGTAAAAATATAGGCTAGGATTGTAGGTGGCAATAAGATGACCGTCTTAAATCAGCAATGCAGCGCGAGTAGTTTGTCGAGGAGCCGTTCGTCATGCCACCAGTAGAAACCATGGGCCACTTCAACAGTCAATAGTTCTGTAATCTCAGCCAAGCCTTTTTTTTTTTTTTAAAGTTTATTTAAATTGATTAGATACAGCAGTTCGTATTCACTGTAAAGTGGGCTCAATCAAAACTTAAAACAAAGGCCCTACATATTATACAAAATAGGTACATACATGGCACAGCAGTGTGCATCTCGTAGATAGGCCGTAACATAGTTAGTATAAAAACAGTAAAGAGAGTGAAAAGAGCATCAAACATAATGCGTTATAATACAATAGATTAAATTATTAAGTTGGAACAAAAATGGAGGGTTGACGATCCATTGATATGGATCACATCTCAGCCAAGCCTCAAGCCGTTCTTGTGACATCTAGACTCAAACAATTATTCAAACATAAACCCAGTGAAAAAAAAAATAAAATTTCTTTCACGCACACACTCATACACTCTTACACATCACATAGCTTCCTCTATGAGGAAGCAAAACAATTATGGGCTGGATTGATTTGATTACTTAGGTTTTCATCATTTTTAAAATTATTTGTACACTTTTTCCCAATTATTTTTAACATGCGCTGGTTGCATGAGATTTGACACTGCCATAGTTTTTACGACCATAATGGAGTCTATTTCTAAGGTCGCGGCAGCAAGTTCTTTCTCGCCGTAAGATTTAGCGTGGGGAGCGCTGGCGCGCACTCACTCCTGCACCTTGACAGTGTGCCTTTTTTGCAAACGATTATTAGTTTTTAATAAAATAGAAGCTAAGAAGGTAGAAAGGTTAAACTTCGACTTTTATCGCGAGAAAATAGATTTTTCCTAAATTCGACAAAAAAATGTTCTTGGTACATTCTTATCTCATCTTGTCGTGGTAAATTAAAGCTTTTTTTTTCTTTAAATGAAGACATGAATATTTGGTTGGTTCATGTATAAGTATAATTTGTATTTATATTCTCCTTAATTTTCTGCGATTCTACATTCTATTGAAATTTTTTTCTATCGCTAATTCGGACAATCGATTATTGAATAACACAACTTATAGGGCTTTGAATCGATGCGAATTAAAAATCAACAAGGATTTACAATTCAAACAACGACGATCGAATAATTTACGGCCTTTATAGGTATTACATGCACGTATGTATACGTGTATGATGCTTAAAAGCGAGGAATAATTCAAGAGATTGCCGACACGTGTGCCAATCCTCGATGCTTGGGGTCATCGAGCCATTCGAGCTGCGCGCCCAAGGCACACACACATAGACACAAACGCACGGCACAAGGAGAAAAACAATGAGAAACTCTATACACGGGCTAAATCCGAGCTTGGCGATAACCACAACAGCAGCAGACTGCACACCGAGAATTACAAGACACGCCGCGCGCGCACTTGTGTACATATGTGTATAAGGTATAAGTATAAACAGAAGAGCACATAGTGCACGTTTATTGCAAATAGCCATTCAAACAGATATCTTTTACTCTCTCTCTCTCTCTCCCTTGAAGTGCTTTGTGTTTTTCTGAGCAAAAAAGAGATTCCGTATTGATGTTTCGACTTGCGCGAGGAAAAATGATCGTTTAGAGATATTGCGCTAAGGCGCAATAGTTAGTGAAAATCGATATTAACCGCGGACGCTCGAATCCACGCGCTTATTGCGTGATTTTCTGTACATACGTACGTCCTTTTTTTATTCCTCGGTCGTTGCACACACATACAACAACAATCGGGCCCAGGTATGTACTATAAAAAAAGCTCGCGAGGGCTTACGTAAGGTGAGAATCAATTTTTGGGGGGCCATTCCGAAGAGTTTTATGGGAAGATTTGGAACAAAAGTGTACGTAATGTATATAATGATGATCGTGATTTATTGGCTCTTTAAAGAATGAATTTAGGCGCCTCCTTGAGCCTTTCAACGTTTAACTTTTTCGCGTCGAGTAATTGTTTTTTTTTGTACAAAAATTTCAAGTTTTTTCGTTGCAGCAACAGACTGGGATGATCGAGGTTGATTATTTTCACTATCGAGATACCGCCTTATCGCGGACGAGCATCCACAATAGAAAATGTTTTTGGTCTGAAAAGCGAAGAACAAGAAGAAGAAAAGTAATCGGACGAAATGTATTACATAGGTCGACGAGACTATGTACTTACGGCCTACTTTGGCTGGGTAGATATAAGTGTGCTATGTAGTACACGTACACAACTGGGGTATTATATAGGCACGAGGTTAACTCGTGCTCGAATCGAGAGAGAGAGAGAGAGAAACATCGAAAGAAAAGGAAGAAAGTCGTAATCGGTAAATCGTCCTAGGTATGTAGAGCCCCAAGCTCGTTTGCTCGTGTGTACATATATTGCACTCGTTCGCGAAGCTTTTCTTAGAAATAAAATAAGTGATGTTAGCCGAGCAGAGAGCACGAGGAGGGTAGGAAAAGAGCCGAAGAAGAAGAAATGTTTATCCGAGTCACATGGAGCGAAGCCTCGATACAGTAAATCGAAAACAAGAGAAAAGAGAGAGAGGAAGATTCATCGATCCCATGTCGATATGTACACTAACAGACGTTATTTGTTCGCATTGGACGGTGTACGGTTTACGCGGGACGATCGGTTGTGGTCTTGAACCTGCGGCTGCTGCCCTCTTCAAACGCTCTAACGCTGTTATTATACTAGACATATACAAACACACGTATTGTACGATTCGATTTCGATTCCGGGCGAGATAATTAAATCTTTTTGAGCGGTGTCTTATATAAATTTCTACGCGAGAGTAATGTCTCTCGTTTACACGCTTACACTTAACAAATAAAATGCCTAATTTTCGTCGTTTTTTTTCATATGAATTGAATGAGCAGAAGCATGTCTGCGTGTCAAGCTGGTCATGTATATTTGATAAAAACGAGTCATGTAGGACAACGATTCTCTAGCACTTGGGAGTGCGGCTGCATCTCCAATATGTCGGACTGATGCTCAAACGCTACGTGCTAGACGCACTGCGCGCTAGATAATACACGTGAGCAACTCTAACGGGTCACACTTATTTTTTGTTTCTTTTCGTCGAGATAAGCGATAGTAAATAAGCCACGAGGTCGATCGAAAAAATAGACTTAATATTTCACTGTGTGCTCACGATTACGGCCTATAAATAGGTCCATTAATTGTGTGTGCGCGAGCGCGCACGTGTGTATTTGTTACCTGCGTAGTGCTCCTTTTATTCAATACACACATAAACACACGAGTATTAGCAAATAGCATCGAGGCGCGTCAAACGTCACTCGATTAAAATAAGACACAAATCACGGGGCAAGAGATTTTTGCGCTCTCCATTGGATTATACGGATGGATATTTGCATTGCAAATCGCGTCTGGGTGAGCATCAACGTGTGAAAAATCCACGTAAATATAATACGTGTATGCATGTATGTATGTATGTGTTGAGCGGCGATCGAGTAAACGTAGGCTTCAAAAGTAGTGCAACGAGCTCATTAAGGCGCGCACGCGATTGAATATGCATTAAGAGCTTTCAACGCCCACGCGCTCGTGCGTCGCGCGTACGTACGTATGTGCTGGACGCTCCATAATGGATGTTAATGTGCGCGCACGTTTAAATGGAGCATTCACGTTGCGGCTGAAACATTGTATCACGTGCTATATAATGTTTTATTTTCATTATAAAATAAGTATATCTGCATCTCGTAGTTCGACCCTCGTGCTTTTCAAGGGGGGCCATCGAGCGAATAGATGTAAAGCTCGCGTTAAACCAGGCGCGTTATCTTCTACGTGTGTCCGTGTGCGTGTGTGTATCTATACATGAACGCGTTAAGCAGCACGTACATGTACGCACGCTCGAGTGTGAATATCGCTAAGATCGCTCGAAACATTATACACGCATGCAGAGCTCGAGATAAAAACGGAGAGAATCAGCTGCATTTATTTTTTTTCGTCTTTTTGTTGTAATTTTCGTTTTTTCGAACGAAATAACTCATACGAGAGTGAGCGAGGCACTTGTAAATTGCAAGTGTACACGCACACCATATAAGCATGTAATGTTGGCGCGCGGGACAAGAGTATGTAAGTAAGAGGATCGCGACCCGCGATGTACATATATATGAGTGTGTATATAATATATAAAAGGAGGAGAAGATGAAAGCTCGATTGGCGCGCGCGAGCGACGCGACGGCGTTGTGTGTGGTGGTGCTGATCGCAAAGACATGCTGCTATACAACGTGCTTGTAGGAGGCAATAAAGAGGATAAACGCGCGTGTGTGACGAAAATATCGTGCGAGGGGATGACGCCGCGGATAAGCGGCGATTTTATGTCGTCGTATGGGCCGCGATACCATACTAAGCAACTACTTCTACTCCTGCTACTAGGCCCCATACAGCTTGTATATCGGCTCGTGGCTGCGTATACACAGTGAACACACACGAGCTTATCGGATTATAAATTATTTGCCTAATGCCCCGGTGGGTAATTAAATTGTCGGACTAGAGCGCGACGCCGTCAAAGCTCTGCGCGCGCACACATTTTGATAACGCGAGATACGTACACGAAAAAAAAATGAGCGTTTCGCCATTTTAGTCACCGTCATTTTGTTTTTTTAATCAAATTATCAGCATATTTTTGTGTAAATAAGGAGGCCGTGAGCACGGAGTGAGTGTGCGTAAGATGAACGATCGCGTTGAAATTTTCGAGACGATTAAAGTTCGTGTTATCGATGTCGACTGCAGATCTACTCGACGTTATTTATCTCCGCTCGATTAGATAAAAAAATGAATTTCTAAATTTTTTAATTTTTTTTCTCGATTGTTAGACTTACCAGCTGTATAGTCTGCGTGCGTGTAACAGATGTGTATCGAACGGATAAACTTATCTTTGTTTTTGTCATCACTGTAAGTCATTTTTTTCTACGATCTCTACTTGTTTACTAAAGGTACGTACATCGCTGATGCTCTTTGTACGTACGACATGTTGCTCAAGTCGGACGAGATCTACTTTAGGCGACCTTATAATATATCTACGCAGTCGGTCGAGTTTGTCGCAACCGTGAAAAAAAAGATGAAAAAAAAAAAAACAGAGACAACACAAAACAACGACAAATTAGTAGCCAGCTCCCATCAGCCCCCAAACTGGTTAACCGCAAAAATCAGTACACTTATTGTATGTGTGAGTGTGCGCGCGGGCGCACGAGCGTGTGTAAGATTCGTTAAATACCACGTGCATGCGTACGCAGGCGCGCGGCTCGAGACTGCAACACACCGCCGGCAGAGGAAAAGGAAGGAAAAAAAAAGTCAGCGAGAGATTAACTCGGACGTGCGTATAATGCACTTTTAATGACTGTAATATTACCGCTATATGCTCGGCTGTGGCGGCGGCGGAGGTAGCTTTCTCTCTCGTTTGCCAAACGGCATACTTACGAGGCGTTGGCCTCAACAGAAAGAGAGAATTTCGCATTGAATCACATTCATTATTATACGCGGCGCGTAACGTTTTTACGCTACGCCTTGTGCTCGGCCTGCATTCGCGCCGTTACCGGAGCGCGTGCGTGAAAAATCGGATTTTTGATAGGGCTGTATAACGCGAGAAAAAAAATTGTATCGGTCGGCGTGATGTATGTCGGTGTAGAATTCGATTGACGAGCGACAAAAATTCAATTAAATCGAGTTCGCGTGCGTCTATCATTATGCTCGTTATTATTATTGTATATAACGCGTGTGGCTTTTTGACACCCACGGGTGATCGATTATCGCCGATTTCGCGAGACTGAAAATTTCCCTTACCCCTCCTATTTCCATGATATAATAGATAAATCGTATAATACACCGCAACAATGAAATTGCGCTTCGACGTGTATTATACACGCGGCCGATTGTGACGCGTATAAATCGTTGCTCGTTTTCATGCATGAGATTATAATTATAACGCAATTGATACACAACACGTTTGGACATACACATTTTCCTTGTTCGTTTATTTTTATTTTCCGCCTGTAAGCCGAGCTTCGTGTCAGCAGCTCGCGTAATCTCGAGAGATAACGCGCGTACGGCACGAGGGAGAGTGAGAAAGAAAAAAAGCTTTCATGCGAACGAATACGCGTATAAAATATAAGCAGCTGATTTACAAGTTGCGGCGATTGCATACGCAATTGACTCTAGATACACGCATGAGTAGATTAATTAATCGTTTTAAATCAGAGCTCGAAATCGGCAAATTATTTCCATCGAATATAATCTACGATGCGATATTCAATTGTGCGTCTTCTCGTTCGTAAATGTAAAAGAAGCGATATTGAAAACAATCTTTTGAAGTAAAACGTATGAAGTAAAATTAATGAGTTTGCACGTCATGGTTAAATGTTAGCATTTAAAAATATAGACAAAAAATTAATTTTATACGATTTCAGTCTACGCACGGAGAAACCCATATAGGAAAAATTAAAAATATTATAGTAAAAGTGTGACATCTCTGACTTGAATGCTGACTCTGCTGAAATTTACTATAAAATGTATGAAAATTTATTAGAATTATAGTAAAAATTATCAGAAACATAAGAAAAATTACGATATAAATAGTAAATTTTGTCATAAGTCAGAGATGTCACACTTTTACTATAAAATATAGTAATTTTTCCTAAAAATTTAGCAATTTTTCCTATATAAGTTTCTCCGTGCGGGATCAATTCATCAGCAGTAATATATTTATGCCAATAAATTGGCAGCGGTTTTTTAAACATATCGATATAATTCATACGATTGAATGATACCACGATGCTATATGATTTGACGTGAATATCGCTTTTTCTTTTTGTAGGGATTTTTTTTTCAGCGTCACATTGACGATTGTTAATGTCGTTTTGATACGATCTTTCGTAGAGATTTTTTTTTCAGCATCACATTGACGATTGTCAATGTCGTTTTGATACGATCTTTCGTAGAGATTTTCTTTCCGCGCTTCAATTGTATCGTCAATTTTTAGCATACAAAATGTCCGATGAGCAGATGTGCTTCGCCTTCTATGATTTTGAAATCCATCATTACAGGTCAAATTCATATAAAAGTTATAACAATTTAAATGTCAAAAAGTTTACAAGACTATTTTATAATAATTTTTAATATCATTTTGTGTCATCATTCTGTGCGTTTATGTATATCCTGATATTTTGAGTTGTAGATTTCTTTATTAGATCGTTTGCTATTATTGCGCAATTTATGTAAATTAAAAGGACTTTGAATTATTGTTATTCATATTATTGATTAAATATCATGTCTTTTCAAACATTTATTAAGCCCACGTAGCGTTGCCGAGTTCAGTACATATTATTATCCAACCTGCGCCGC
Source organism: Trichogramma evanescens (assembly GCA_902732785.1). Classification (NCBI taxonomy): domain Eukaryota; kingdom Metazoa; phylum Arthropoda; class Insecta; order Hymenoptera; family Trichogrammatidae; genus Trichogramma; species Trichogramma evanescens. Next base: position 21,384 of record CACVKI010140789.1, on the reverse strand, counting down.
AGCAAAGGTCAAAGACACAAGCTCGCACGATACATAATGCGTAATGACGCGCGTAAAAAAAAATACGCGCTACCTTCATCCTCCCATTCTTCCGTGCGATCGTTAGGCAGCGCGGCCGTTCGGAAAAATTCATCGATCGTTTATTATTAAAGAGAAAAAAAACTCGCCCGAAACGGCGTAAGTTCGCGAAATTCGCTGCCACGACCAACAGTGAAAGCTGCTGCGCGCATCATTGCCGAGCCGCGCGCACGACGCCATATTTACCGAAGCACTTGAAAAGAAAGAAAAAAAAACCACCGTTGCCACCGCTACCTTGGCATTAAATACCCGCGTATATACATACAATATATTATTATAGATCCGTGCAGGATGAGTAATTATTACGGCGCACGCGTGCAACGACTCGTCGGCGCTCAGGAATGTTGCGCAATCCGCGTGGAGCTATTGTCAATATTTTGTTATTATATATTATATATCGTACGTATGTACATCGAAGAAAAATGAGCGAGAGAAAATTCACACGATGCGTAAACGAAATAATTAAACTGCACTCGAGGGTTTGCGCACCTTACAGCGTCTATTTTCGACCGAAGGGACTTTGACGACGACTTCATTAATAATGAATACCTGTTGAAAGATTTTCAACTCGCTTGTCAGCTGATTATTATCGAGGACTTTTTACGTATATATAATGTAATCCCTTGACGCGTCTCTCAACGTCTTCACTTCACAATTTTTTTTCGCGTGCATCAATCACACGAGCTTTACGAAGTTTTCCAATTATTACTCGAGAATTTATTCATCTTAGAAAGTATTGGAGCCCACTTGACAGTTCTTTATTTTTTTTCACCTCCTCTCTTGAGTATAATCCCACTCATTGTTGCTGCATTATTATGCATTAATAATAACACATGGACAAACTAGGGGCTGCAGTAAAAATTTCATAATCGCTTTAAACGTATAATATATCGGAATTTATATCGCGGGCTCGTATTTAAGAGTAGTGTGTGTATATTATATACGCAAGCGGTGCATATGCAAAATTTCGCAAAAATAGCTTCGAGCCTAACGTATATCGTATACATAAGCCTAAAGAGCAGATTTTAATTAATTAACTATCGCTGTAAACAATGGGATTTATTTCGAATCGGATAGATAAATCAGATTTCATGCTTTTGCGTAAGATGTATATCATGTTGCTCTCTCTCTCTCTCTTTCTCTCTCTCTCTCTCTCTCTCTCTTTAAAAAAATAAGATAGTGTTTGCTTACGCGTGGTCTTAATTTAACAATCCGAACGTTGATGAAAATGTTAAATATTTCATAAGTGATGGAAACAATCTAATTTTGCCTTACATTGTATATGATCCGTACGTTTGCGGTTTTGCGTCAACTAAAAAACAAAATACACAAATGTGGTTTGAGCTTAGGGTAGACGAAACAAAGAAGTAAATACGTTTGCTCTCGACTGGCGAGATTATAACATCGTAAATCGGAGCAAAGGCGCGCAGATGTTAAATTACATTCTAAGACAAGGACGTAACATAATTTTTCTCCAAGAGATGTTCTACCCTCGTATACTCATCGATTCAGAAACGCTAAAAAAATATCGAGTAGTAAGTAAATTTATTTTATTATATAGCTTTTGATCCACGATCTTGTTTTAATTTTTTGTGATATATTTTTTTAAATTTAAATGTCGAGCTAACGACCCCACCCCACGCGACTTATCCCATGTGTACTTATGGTATAGGTTCTTCTGACTCGATATTTGACTGTGTGTATTTTTCTACGGTTATCAATTTATTGCCTAAACAGATCGACATGGAAAATGCTTTACTAACAAAACATAATGACAACTATCGGAAGAAACGATATACACGCAGTCAAATATCTTTTTTTTTTTAATTTACTTCAACGACGAGAATTGCGGAAGATAAAAAAAAATTAGAGAGGGGACATTTTTGATGACATTTAAACAAATCTGTTCAGGATTGCCGGAACACGCGATGTCTATAGACGCATTAAGTGCGCACTATAATGATACTGGCGCAGGTGATTCTATAGTGAAAAAATAAAATAAAACAGTGAACATTCATTCGTTGAAAAAATTACATCTCTGCGCGGCCTCGTTCGTTCGATGATCTTTAATTCTTTCTCTTATAGATAGAAGGTGGGTACCTTTAAGCACAGACAGCGTCAAATGTCCACGTGGTCGACGTATCAAAAGACATCGTTTTATTCTCGTTGCGCGTCGAGAGAGCGACTACACACTATAAACGGGGGTTCACCGAGATCATAGAGCCGCGCAGCCTCTTTCAATGCAATGCAAAGTCATGTATTATTGTCTCAGGATAAAAAAAGCAAAAAAAAAATAGAATCTCGAGACAGAAAGAGAGTCGGCTACGTGTATAAGTGCTCCGAGAAACTTTTGCTTTTTATTTTCGCGCAGGAACAGGATCGCAATCCGCACCGTAGCGGACATAAATATAATAACGATCCTAAACGCACGCGCCATTCATAATTTTTAGTAATGATAATAATAACAACGGAATAATATGCCACGACGAAAATAAACAATTCGATATATAGCAGCTACGGCGCTTATATCCGTACATACGCATAATTCGACAAAAGGTTTTTCACAAAAGTATAGGTATACCAGATGCGCAGAACGCTGAGCAACAGCAGCAGCAGCAGCAACTCGCGAGAAACTTCCAAGTCATTTATTTCAAACATTGGCAAAGTATATAAATAAATTTCCGAGAATCATCGTTCCCGGGAACAATAATACCGAACGCACTGCTCTCGACGTTAAAAAGAGTAAGAGAGAGAGACTTTTCATAAAAAATAATGGTGCTCGCGCGCGGTCGGTCGGTCTCGCGAGAAAGAAGCGCATAAAAATCATTGCACCGCATCGCCGCGCGCGCAAACACTGCACACACACGTATACACACACAAGGCACAAACTCTCACAAGTGCATATAATAATCGAAACCCTCGACTCATCACGGCATTATAAATTCTCGCGCTCTCGAGCTCTCGACCTTGAACTTCTTCTCTCTTATTTTTCTCTATTTTTTGTGCCGATTTTAAGCTAAATAGACAATGAAGAATATCACTGACAGGCGAATTACAATCGAGCTCGAGCCGAGAAAGAGAACAGATCGGTAATACAACTGCAGCTCTCGATGCTTAGAGGATCCTTCATTACCATACAATTCTACTTTTGCACGTGCATATTGTACGAGTGGTGTATGGCCACATAGTTCGAGTGGAGGGGATGCGCACGAAGCAAAAAGAAAAAAAAAAGGAATCCAAAAGATGCCGCCAGGTTGTCATTGCGACTTCGCGGCTTCGTATTGTTGCGTGTATGTGTGTGTACTAGCTTGCCGCGCTCGCCGCCACCACACTGACCAGCACAATAAGATATTTTTTTCATACGCGCGAGCTTTGCAATAGCGCCTATGTATAGATACTTTGTATGCGCGCTGGGTAATCGCCGAGAGTTATTATCGTATTTATTTTTTTTTCTTGACTGAGATATGGGAATGATAATGTGTGCGTGTACAAGTTTGTACGCGTGAGAAAATCATCGTGCGACGTTGTAAAGGTATAAGCAATAGTCGATAAATTCTTCGTTTCATTTGGAGTACTCTTCTTGACCCCGCGCATACGCATTTCAAATTGAGTCAATTTTTTTTCAAGTCTGCACATGCTCTTGGGAGTTATTCGATTTAAATTGCACACACACATACATGCACAATTACAAGTCAGCTGCTGTGGCTACTCAAGCAACTCATAAATTTTGCAACTATCCTCTCATCCGACGTAACGAAGAACATTTCGTCCGCTCGAGAAACATAAAAATGTTGGCCATCATCGTCATCGCGGCTGGTGTACAGGGCACAGCTGCAAGTGCACAGGGGGGTTCTCGTTACGCAACCGATCTCGATGTGTATACGAAAAAAAAGAAGATATGTCGGTTACGTTGTATTATCTTTTTATATTCCCTTCCTTCTTTTAATACATAATCCGTAATAAATGCAAACGTCATCGAGATTGTTTGCAGACAGGCGCTCGGGCAACTCCCATTACACGAGATGATTACTTATCGATGAGTTAAGAAAAATACAAACACGAGAGAGGAGCAGCAGCAGCAGCAGCCGCACTGGCAAGAGCATCGACTACACTCGGCTGTATTATATACGTTATAATATTACACCGACACACAAATACACATGTACCCCAGTGATTGATGCGCAAAGCATTGCTCCGAATTTAGCGCACATGGACAAGTGCAAAAATCGTTGCTCAATGACGGCGTCGTGTACATAATATGTATGCGCGCGCGCGGCGGCCTGCGTCAATAAAACACGCGCATTTCTTATAAGCACACATCCTGTGTGTCTGCCGCCGAAATATCACAATGTATACACATGCGATATGACGAAATTCTCGTTTCGCGCGTGTACGCGTGTATCAACGTTGATCGATGACAGAACACACAGACTGCGCGGAACAATGAGAAAAAAATTTCTGCATTTTTTCTGCCCTCCCGAAGACGGACCGATTCGACATCATAACGATCACGATAGTAGTACCACGTAACCTCGGCGATCGTTTAATACAAAGTAACACGAGTTCGATATAATGTACGAACGACAAATCGAGTCTGCGACAAACGATTCGCTATTATTGTTACAGCGCACGCATATTCGAACGCTGATTCTCTCGGTTTCGCCTTGTGGTTTTTGGCCGCTCTCGCGGTTGCCCACGCGCAATTGTCGCTGAAGAAAAAAAAGCGAGAACGATCACGAGTAAAAAAAAAGAAGGGAAAAGGATATTTAGCGCGGCGTGCGTGCCGTAAATTTACATAACACTCGAGAGTGTCGAGCCGCGCGGACGTCAGTATCATAAAGTCACGCATTACATCTTGTATAATGTAATAATAACGATGCGCGACGGTAGACCGAGACAAAATGCTCTTTCTTTTTCTTTTTTTTTTTCTCAAATCATGCCTCGCTCGATCGTAAATATTATTATTGTGTGCGCGTACGCGCGCAAACACTAGTGATCACGTTAAGAATGTAGATTCCGGAACGCTAATATCCCTGGTAGAATTGGTCAACAGTAATAATAATTGGCTTGATAACTAAAAAAATGACCATCTAAACTGATTTAAAATATAAATGATTGATTATCTTTTTTTTGGAGATTTTTCGGATGGAATTACGTTAAAAATATTAAACGAATTTTAAATGACTTGAATATGACCATTTGATTCTTTATAAAAATTTTGACTAGTTGTGTCAACCACTTTTAATGCGATAATACTGATTTGAGCTTCGCCCACTAGATGGCGAGTCCCTTTATTTGTAAATCTGCAAGTAGCAAAGTGAAAATAATTGTATAAGGATGAAATCGAGCATAAGTCCGCGATATGTATTCTTCATTTGTATGTGCTGAATCGTGGGCAAAATCTGACCGACGTATAACAGGGGCCCGCGAAAAGCGCAGCGATCGTCATCTTCGAGTAGCGAACGTAGACAAGTCTGCAATATTGCTCGCTTATATTCAACCGAGAGACCATATAGATACGAATGCTGCGTGTGCGCCTTTTCCTTGACTAATGGCACTCTTCGCTCGTTCGCGAGCGCACAGTATGTGTACAGGCCCCGAGTCTCTGTGAATACGCTGCGCGCTATATTATTGTACATATATGTAATACGCGCGTGTGTAGGCGCTTTTCATCGCGCACACACACACACAGACACACAGATAGGTCGTATATAATAATCACAATCGGCCCCGCGATGATAACTTACGTGTATACAGGCAATATGATAAATGAACGTTATGTAAATACAAACACGCGGACGAGGAGTTTCGCGCGCGCGCGATAATGCATCCGAATGTGTTTTTTTTTTTCAAGCACCATACACACATCCCGTGTGGGTATATATAAGAGCTTAAGCCCGGGAGTGAGCGAGAGATTATACTTTCTATTATAAATGTACGCGGACGAATCGTACGCCTGTATATATACACGCGGCGCAAAAATATTAGATTTGAATGATCATTGTTGAAAATGGTAATCGGATTCGTGCCGCGAGCGCGAAAAGCAAATTTGTATGAATGGAGAGAAAGACGTGCTACGATATTGTATATTACGAATTATATGTATATATCGCGCCTGGCGCCTTGTAGCTGGGCAGATTTATGAAATCGTTTTCTCGCTGCTGTACGTACGCGTTTCCTTCTTCTGCGCTCATTTATTTTCGCGATTTTTTTGTTCCTTCCTTGTTTCGATTCTTTTTTTGTTGCTACTCTCTTTGTTTCGAGTTTGTTGAGAGTCGCGAGCGAGCGAGAAATCATTACTTATCGCATCGTGACGAAAGGCCCGCGCACACTTCTCAACTGCGAGTGTCGCGACGCGAGGTGAGACACACACACATTACATTTATCATTTTTGTTGTTGTTGTTTTCAACGCGCCGTTCCTCCGAGCGCACTGTGTACGTTGCAGGCCTCACACATGTATTCGAAGAGAATTTGTTTTAGCGCCGCGCGTTCAATTGCGACATACGCGGACTCTAAAAAGTAAAAAAAAAGTCGCACAAGCTGTCAAAAATCACGTTGTGACACGTATATTATTACCATGTATTATATTACTCCCGTACTACTGCGCGCGGGGCCAGTGTTGTGTGTACCGTGTACATTAAAAAGCATTTGTCTCGATTAGCTGCACTGCAGACATACGCGCAGAGAAAGAGAGATGCATATCTGTGCCAGGAAATTTTCGTCAACAATAAAAAGCTTTAATTAGCAATTTTGCTCGCGCGGACGCAAGAAGTATAAATAATTATTACGAAATCGCGATTTTAATTACCCGGTGAAAAATTAAGATCGATCGAGCGCGAGAACGCGCGAGCGCAACTTTAGAGAACGTAATGGCCGATACGAATAGAGATGAAAAATTCTTATATTACATTCATTAATTATGGATTGGCACATCGAGAAAATTTTTTTCATCTATCCTCGAAGCTGCGTGCGTAGATTTATTCGAGACGATGAAAACTTTCTTCCGTTAACTAATGCTGCAAATGGTGTGTGTGCTTCTCTCGCTGCTGCGTATATTACAGCGAAGGAGCAGCAGAAGCTCGTTTCAGCAGCTCTCCGTTTCATCAGCGATTCGTGAATGGCTAATCATCGCGATTGCTCGCAGAAATTGCGCACGTCACTTTATTTTTCCATATACCTCTATCTGCTCCTCGTTTTGCAAAAGTTTATCGTAGCCCGCCGAAGAGCGAGGCAATTTCGAACCCAAAATTGAACGGGTATATCTCCACCTTCTTTTCTCTCTCTAGTCTGTCTCAACTTTTCGTCATCGTCGTCCTTTTTTCCAACGCACGCGCGGGGAGAAATTTTTCGTCTAATCGCGCGAGCTGTCGAAATCGCTCGCGGATTCCAGGCATCGCGAGAGTATATACACAGAGTGCCAAATCACATTGAGCAAACTACGTTGTACTGTACGACTACACGCTTATGTATCTCTCTCTCTCCCTCTCGCTCGTTCGTCAGAAAAAAGGCAAAAAAAAAAACAGGCAACAAGTAGCGAAATACAATTACGGTTAATAGATCTTTCGTCGGACTTTTTTTCACGCACGCGGCGCACGTGGCTAGATGCGTTATTAGAATAATTTTGCCCATTTTACCCCGTAGAGATTGGGCAAACACGAGAGCTGCAGCTACTGCATGAATATACATTTTATAGCTTGTGTATACTCGAAGTGCGCAAAAAAAAAGGTAAAAATAAGGAAAAAAAAGCGAGAGAGAAATAGCTCCTTTTAAAGTAGCATCCACCGCAAAAGTGGTTACGCATCGAATTCATTGTATATTATTTACGCGGAGAGAATCGGCCGATCGTTTTTAATACAAAAAAAAAGATCTCTCTCGCGGTCGTGCGTTATAACAACATATATTACCAACATATTTACCGAAACCGAAGTAAACGAGCTCTGCTGCTGCGCGTATACAAGGCAAGAGGGCTATACATCAAACGCAAATAATGAAGAAGAGACGCATATTGCAGTCGCCGCGATTATTACGTCGTGTCTTTGCCACGACACGCACGCGCAACAACAACAAAAAAAGACAGCGTCGCGTCGAATTGCGGCTGCGACGCGGCGCTATATATGATATATTTATACACATTATAGACACCACCGGTCGCGCTGCGCTTCGCGGTATTTATAATATACGATGGAAAATTCACAATAACGCGGAATAGAGCAACAAAAAAAAAGAAGAAGAGAGAAATATATTCGTGCTATATCATAGACGCGTTCGACCGGTAGTATAGGTAGCACGTGTGTGCGCGAAGCTTTCGCGTTTCTTCTCGGCGTCGATCCGCGCGATCTCTCGCTCTCGCTTTCGGTGCACACCAAGTCGAAGACGACGACGACGACGGCGTATATTTATGTATCGCAGGATGCGCGCCAACGTAGCCTTTACATTTCACGGCTTCTCTCTCTCTCTCTCTTACTCTATAGGTATGTAAAGGCTAATAAATTTACGAACAGTCTAAAGAGAGTATATAGGATTCTATGTCTGCGTTATAAAAGATCGAGGAAATTGCCGTACATACATATAATGCCGCAGCGATACCGAGAGAAAACAAGATATCGCGAGCGTGTTCTGGCTGTATACTCGCGCCCGCGGGGGCCATGGGAGCTTAATGATATATAATACAGCGCCGAATCCTTAAACTCTCTACGTGCATAATATATTTTATGTATCCAGATGTGAAGGATCGTCTTCTGCACTTCTCGCGTCCGTATAATAATATTATAACGTGCAGCGCGAAAATCAAACATTTTTTTGGTATATCACAGATCGATCTATCTCTCCCGTGCGCGCCTTCGTTGTAAAATTAACCGCCCGCGCGTACACGCGTATACATCTATAAGCACTTGTAATTATTATTTACGATTTCGAGTAATTAGAAAAAAAATGACAATATAAAAGGAGTGTTTGTTGCCTGTTTTTGCGGCCAGTGATCATTCCGCACGATAACGAACGTATACACATACCGTTATAAGCTATAGGTTGTATATTTATACGGCAAATGACGCAACGCACTGCGCCACGGGTAAGTTGCAATAAATACGCGAATCTTCGAGAAGGTATAAAGATAGGGAAAAAAAAATTATTAAACCCGAAGGTACTCACTACAATATATACGGACGATATCTGTGCGGTACTTATATATAGTGGTTGGTAAGCAGCGTATAGTGGTGTGCTGGTGGCATACACGGCTTAGCCGCAACTTGGATAATTTCGTTCGAGATTTACCTGTAACAAAAAGATGCCGTGACGGCGATAACGTTAATACTTCACTCATGCGTTTCATACATACATATAACATAAACATATAAATGAGGCTTACTACTATGGTACGCGTCGTGCGTATATATACGTATACGTGTATATTTGTGCGCAGGGATACGCAGCACTCGCGGCTGATATATTGCGGATTATTAACGAGACCCATAGAGGCTCCGCGCGCGTCTAGGAACTGCGCGATTAGTATAATCGTAAATTTTCTCTCCAGGGTTTTCCTTATGGTCGTCTGTGTGCTGTAGGCCTCCCATCTAAAGCGCATTATGTATACGCGCATTTTTCGTCCATCCCCAACGACGACGAATTATAATATACTTTTACTCTCGAGCCGCTCGCGCGCGCGCGTGTGTAGGGTATTATATATATTATATGTAAAGCGGCGCGTAACGATCGTCGCGACAACTTCCGTATGTGCATCTTGTGTGACTCTCTTTCTCCTCTCTTTTTACTTTTTCGGATCCTTTCTCTTTCGCGTCGCAGTCTGTATACACCTCGCTGCATACCAAAGAGTACGTACGTCTCTATTATTTTATACACGAAATGCTCCGAACGGTAAACGCGCGCATGCACGCGAATTTATGTGCGAAACGCAATGGGAATGAGTAAAAAGAAGCGCGTGAAAAAAAGTATTTCAAAAATTGACACACGGCCTGTCCTGAGCGCACAAAACCTTGATACACTTGCACCGCGTGGGTACGTGTGTTTTACGCGAAAAAAAAGTCAACGAGAAGCGAATTTATAAATGCCAATGTCAGTGTCAAGGTTTTGCGTATTTCTGGGCACACGCCGACGACGACGACGAGAACCAGTTCGACGAGCGATCGACGAGGCTTTTCCCTTCTTTTTTTTTCACTCGTATTTTCCTTTTTTCGACTCGTTTGGCGGCGAGATGAATTAATAATAGAGCAAGGAACACCTGTTTCTCTCTTACTGCGACGTCGCGAACGGTGCAGCCGAGCAGATCGAGAAGTAGAAGGTACAAAAAAAAACAGTTCTGGGGAAATACACGACGAACGTGTGCGCGACGTAGAGATCGGCACGTGTAGATCGTGCTGCAGATTTTTCCATGTATATAGCTTGCTATATTTACTCTACAACCTACTGGTCAAGCGCAGAGAACAAGAAAAGATGACGCTTTACAATATAAACGGCATGAAAATCCGTATCGTGTCATACTGTTCGCTTGAGAAATTCAAGATTACAGGTGATATACAAATATGTATTTATATACACGCGGACACGTGTTTGAAAATATTCATCGGCTATAATACGGACCCATATCGTGTATGTGTGCATGCAACAGCTCTCAGATATACACACGGGTTCGACGCGAGATCTTTCAATGGTCTCTCTCTCTCTCTCTCTCTCTCTCTCTCTCTCTCTCGCGATGATAATCTTTGCATAATCGCATTTATATGTACACGTATATATACCGATATGCGCTTGGTCATTATATTGTAATGAAATCAATTGACAAGCCGTACTCAACACAAAAAGCCGTAGTACATACCACGCGTTCATATATACGCGAAGTGTATTAAATACGAGCATTATTACTCCGCAGAAACAAACAGTTCGAGATTTACCTTGATTAATGATCGACGTTAAATAAGTGTACTTAATTAAAAGGCCCGTGCGTTATTGCCATTTGCCGCTGTACACATATATGCGAGAGTATGACTCGTTGCTCGCGCGCGCGCAGCATCAGCGACGAGTCGATTATAAATTCGATTAAAAAGGATACCTTTGTTTCGATCAATATGTGTATTGGCAGCGAGTAAATAAATCAGTTATTGTACGTGTAGAGGCGGATTAGAAAAAGAGACGCCCCTACGCAACATTTCATTTGCCGCTCACGCAATTCAAAAAACTTAAATATAAAATTTTTGATTGATAAAAGTACTAAGAAAAGAAAAAAAATAATTATGAAAGCTTTTTATGATTTTGAAGAAACGCAAAAAAATTTTTTTGGTTTGAATTAAATTATTAAATGGTTTCCAAGTTTGTTTTTTCCGGTAAGAACGCTTTGTTATTGCTGATCACTGTTCTCTTAGCAGAAATAATCCGTCTGTTCGTGAGACTGATCAATTCAGAATCGTGATATCAGTACGTGAGTTTTATCCAAAATCCAGTTTCAAACAAGATGAAAAAAAACTCTCGACTGATCGTTGCTTGAAGAGCTGCAGGTAACCGAGTAGCCAAAAATAAAAAACCACCATTACGTTAAATACAGGTGTAATGATAGTTTATAGCATGTGAAGTTTAAGTAAAATACAATTATTTCGGCACAATTATATTATTTAAATTTTAGAAAAACATCTGTATAAATATCCACATATATATTTACAATTGTCAATTATCATTTCATCTCGCATTTGTCGAAACCAAATTCTTTGTGACCTTTATGGACTGCTTTTTGGTGTCTCATCAGAGTAACTCGTTCTCCAAAATTTTTTTCGCATTTGTCGCATGCGAAATCTTTCCGACCTTCGTGTACTGTCCTTCGGTGCCTCAACGCCTCTGATTTATATCCAAATTTCTTTTCGCATTTGTCACATGCATATTTTTTGCGACCTTCGTGGACTAATCTTATGTGCGTAAACAAGTTCGATTTTGTCCCAAATTTCTTCTCGCAAATGTTGCAAGCAAAATCTTTGTAACCTTTATGGACTGTCTTTTGGTGTCTGATTAATTTTGCTTTTTCTCCAAATTTCTGCTCACACTCGACACATGGGTGATCTTTGCGATTTTCGTGTACTGCCATTCGGTGTCTAATCAAATGACTTTTTTGTCCAAATTTCTTCTCGCATTCACTGCATGAGTAATCTTTACGACCTTCGTGGACTGTCCTTTGGTGATTCAACAAATATGACTTACTTCCAAATTTTTTCTCGCATTCGTCGCATACGAAATCTTTACGACTTTCGTGTACTGTCCTTTGGTGCTTTAACAACTCTGATTTACATCCAAATTTTTTTTCGCAATTTGTGCAAGCAAAATCTTTGCGACCTTCATGTATCGTCTTTTGGTGAAAAATCAAATGTGATTTTAGTCCAAATTTCTTTTCGCACTTGTCGCATGCAAAATCTTTGCGACCTTCATGTATTGTCCTTTGGTGGACGAGCAACTGAACTTTTTGTCCGTATTTTTTTTCGCAATTGTTGCAAGCAAAATCTTTGCGACATTCATGTATTGTCCTTTGGTGGACGAGCAACTGAACTTTTTGTCCGTATTTTTTTTCGCAATTGTTGCAAGCAAAATCTTTGCGACCTTCATGGACCGTCGCTTGATGAAAGTACAAATTCGACTTATGTCCAAATTTCTTCTCGCACTTGTCGCATGCGTAATCTTTGCGACCTTCGTGAACTATCTTTAGATGCAAAAACAAACGACGTTTTGTTCCAAATTTTTTCTCACATTGTTCGCATGCAAAATCCTTACGGCCGTCATGTACCATCTTTATGTGCAAAAGCAAACGATGTTTAGTATCAAATCTCTTCGCGCACATTTCACATAAATGATTTCTGAAAACTTCGTGAAATATTTTTTTGTGCTTTAGTAAAGTTGATTCATTTTCAAATTTTCTCTCGCACTTGTCACATGTAAAATCTTTGCGATCCTTGTGTACTAATTTTTGATGCGTAAACAAACTCGATTTTTTCACAAATTTCTTCTCACATCTGTCGCATGCAAAATCTTTGCCGCCTTTGTGTACTGATATTTGGTATCTACTCAAATGACTTCGGAACTCGAATTTAACTTCGCACTTGTCGCATGCATAGTCTTTTCTTTCATTGTGAATGTTGTCTCGGTGTGTTATCATGCTCGATTCTAGTGTAAATGCCTCCTGACAAATATCACAAACATATTTTTTGTCGCCTGAAAAAACGATGTCATGTTCACTCAAATTATTTTCCGAGTCAACTGTTATGGTTTTCTTCTCACTTTTATCCATTTTAATGCATAAATTAAACGATGAATCCTTCAATTTAGTGCCACAGAAATTGAATGAGTAAAACTTATCTTTTGATGTTATGGCTTGTTTCGTCAAGAAAGACAATATTCAAACTAATTTGTTTTTATTACTATAAACACGATCAGTATTAGAGGAACTATTCCAAAATTGTTTGTGATTATATTGTTTACAGTTAATTTAACGATTTACCTGTTCATACATTTTGTTTAGAATATTTGAATAAATTGATAATTCAAACTTGTCGAAGATTTCTTCGGATCATTTCATTGCACTTCTAAAATTAAATACCTCACAGCAGCTCCCTGTGAAATCGAGCAATATTATAAAAAAATTTAACATTCATTTCAAAATTTTCCGCCTCCGTAATCCACGCGAGTGAACGTCTCTCGAGGTTTTTTTGGCATTTAATCTAAAAGGGGTGAGGGGATTTTGTGTAAAGAATGTACTTCAATATATTTTGACTTATTGAATCCGAATTTTTCAACTAGCAAATCGCTCATGTTGGGGAGAAATTAATTAAAAATAAATCAATTATTTACCTTGTGGCTATTGAAATTATAATAAAGAAATTTTTTATGTGAAACTTCTTTATTTTATTTTAGTTTTATTAAAATAGAAACAAGTTATAGATCATTTCTTATTGGTCGAAAAGTAGTTAAAATTTCTACTTTCTGTGTGTTACATTAGCCTAATAACAACATTAGACGGAATTGAGTCGAACTCAAAATGAAAAAATGTAAGAATATTGATATGATACAAAATTAAAAAGTGAACAGGTGGCATGCTCGATTTAATGTCGAAGGTGCAAAGAAAACCAAAAAGTTTTTATTTTTATTAGTAACACACCAACTACACGCGTGCACAAAGAGTTCAGATAGATTCTCGCCTCTGAGGATGAATTAAGCTCATTAAAAGGTCTAGATTCCTCGATCCATGCTCTCTCTCTCTCTCTCTCTTTCTAAGCGTGCAAGAGCTACTACGTATTCGAGAAAGAAGTAGAAGATTCCAGGGAAGGATATTTCTAGCACACACATAATGTATAAACCAATCGGAGATATTTAATTGTATAATTCCAGAGAAAAAGCTTCTTATGGATGTGTGTGCGAGTGTTTGCAGTTAGATACAGCAAAAGATCCGATCGCCGCTACGGGAGCGCGAGAGTAAAAGGATATTTTTTTTGTAAATAGCATTATTAGAAACTCGTACACGAAGCTTCGAATGATAGATAGATAGCAGGTAGTAAAGCTCACATATAGCAAAGTTTCGAATGTAACGAAGTACTCGCAATTTATTCGGTTCGATCATTTTTAGCATTCAAGTTGATACCGAAACTCGTATATCCTACCAGAAATATATTTTCCTCCGACAAATACGAATTTAACAATAATCACAATGATAAATAAAAAGAAAAATGAAAAAATAACCAAGATCGACCCGTCGGAGCTGCAGCGAGAAACAATTGCATCTTCGTCAAAATCTGTGCTGTATATGTGCAGCAGATAAAGAGCTCACGAGAGCTGAGCGAGAAAAAAATCCGCACGAGTGATCGTAGAGGCTATTTATCACTATAAAGCGATATGTTCATATACCAGAGCTATGCGAGAAAGAGAGAGAAAAAAGGCGATAGATAAAATCAAACAATAAGTCTCATGCACGCGGCAAATCGATATAATAGCTTATGTATAATATATTTGAAAAATTCATCATCTTACACGCGGGGCTGTGGTTACGGTGCATGCATACCACTTCGTATACACACAGGTTACAGATATACAAGACAATCCTTGCTCGAGACTGCGTCGATAACGCGCAAAAACGTGCGATCTAAATAAAGGCAGAATTAATTCTCTCTCTCTCTCATATACATACAAGATCATGTTCAGGCTTCGGCTGTGCGCGGCAAAGGTGATCCATTGAGAATTGCCAAGAGAGCAGCAGCAGCAGCGATTCAATACGAATCTCTATTCAGTATTTTCAACAAACAACAAGCGCGGCAGCAGCAACAAAAAAAGGCATCTAATCTCCACTCGAGCTCTTTTCAAACATCTTATAATGAAATATCGCAAAATTCCCCTTTACGTTCTATTAATTATATCAGTCCGTGTGCTTCTATGAAGAGAGAAAGAGAGAAAAATCGCTCGTCGATTAGATCGACGGCGAGCTTATATATAGGTAAGAAAGAGAGAGAGAGAGACTCCACCTAATGTGTATTATAAAATACAATGCAAGCATTTTTCCTGCCACCGCGAGCCGCCGCAGCCACTACTACGTACTGCTACCGAAGGCGCGTCAAAAGAAAGGAAACGCGCTCGCCCGATTTCCAGGCCACTTTGAATCGCGATAAAACTGCGAGACTGCCGAGAGAGCCTAGTATCTTATATACCGCTCGTTCTCTGCCTAGGCATCGGTTCCCTTAGCTATTTGCGTTATTTATTTTTTACATTTTTTATTTTTTATTTTTTTTTTTCATTCATTTTTTTTAGTTTTATTTGCCAACTGCTGCTGCTGCTGCGAGTGAGTTTCCTTTCGGATGTTCGCGAACGATACGACCATTATACGCGCTCGGCTCGCCGCTTAGATACATCGAAAAATAAGAGAGTAAAAGTATAACGCATGGGTTATAAAGTCGACGCGCGCGCATACTGCAATCTTTATATACTCACGCGCAGTGGTTTTATCTATCGGGTGAAATTTCACGGTTATTATTCGTTTTTTTTTGTCTGTATGGTACGCGTGATCGGCACACGTGTGCGGTGCCACATACGCCTCGCGTGTACAACACGATATAATAGACGTTTGTTATTTGCTATAACGGCGTCTCTCGATATTTTGCGGATGAAAAGGATACGTCGAGAGTGCGCGGATACTTGCAGACGTACCAGGGGAAATGTAAATTGTTCGATATGGATTTTCCCCGCGGTTGAGCCCGTGGCGTAGCTTCTGGTGTGTATTCATGAACGTATCGAGCTGCGCAGCTATGAATCGTAGAAATGATAAAATATGTATCGGGCAGTGAAAAGCTTAGGTTTTCGTGTAGACGTACAAGATATGAGCTCATAATTAGAGAAACTAGTCTAGTAATGCATGTACTTTTATCTTCGCGATATTTTGAATGGATCAGGCGGCGAGTCCGATGAAAAATCTTACATCTCGGCGAGCTCATATTAACAATTTTATATAGAGAATAGACCATACGTTGCTGGCATTGAAATCTCCTCGATTCATTGACAATGGCGCCATTACTTTGTGTTTTGCTTACACTTGTCTCTTTAAATAACGCAAACGAAATATGAAAGTATACACATATTTATTTTTTCATGATAATTTACTTGCATTTTATTAATTTTTTTTTGTTAAATTTTGTTTAAGTTTTACTACCAACTGCTCATCTTAAACAACTGCTTATTGATTTTTTACTGCCAATTGCTAATCTTAAACAACTGCTTATTGATTTTATACTACCAACTGCTCATCTTAAACCACTGCTTATTGATTTTATACTGCCAATTACTTATCTTAAACAACTGTTTATTGATTTTTTACAGCCAATTGCTTATCTTAAACAACTGCTTATTGATTTTTAATGTTTATAAATGATTGCTTCAAAAAATTTGTTTTATTTTTTCAATAATTCCCTTCATAATATATCTAAAAATTCCTTTGCATATTAAAATTTATTGAATTTTTTATTACTTTCTGAGATTTATTTAAAGTTTCAATTCCAACTGCTGCTGCTCGCTCTTCGTAAATCGATCGTTCGATTTTTAAGGGCTAACTTTCCGCGCCTAACGTGCTTCGAGAAGTTTCGCTTCAACGATGAATAAATGACGCCCGGAAGTGTCTATCTCTCGGCGGACATTCAATAATACAATAACAGCGAAAAAATTCCTCTTCATTTATCGTCGAACAGTAGCTGCTATGTAGCGCGCGGTATGCTAATGACGCTGCTGCCGGTCGCGTCACATCCATCGCCGGGGCCTCGAGCACATCGCAATATACAACCTCACAATAAATACAGATATAATGTGTACACGGCGCGCGGAGCTTTGAGCTCGTCGCAGTTGACGTAATTGCAGATCTGCAACGCTTTAATAGTGACGACATAGTCTCTTCGATGACTGGATCGTTATATTATTTTTTTTTTCTATTACACCTACTACTTCTCGTTGTGTCGAGCTCGAGATTAAAATCTCGTTTATGTGAGAAATAGAGATCCGACGGGGGAGAGCGCGCGTATATTTATGGTTGACAATTTTTCGCGCCTACGATTTTTCGCGTTGAAAATCGAGCTATACGAGGCACGAAGCACGCGAGCGCTCGGCTGGACTTTCGAGATTTTCACGCACACACGCAAACAAAGTCCGATTATCGTTACGTTCGCAATGTTACAAGAAAATAACAATATCATAATTTCGATAAAAAGACTCGTTAGCGTTAAAGACCAATAGCTGCTCGGCGATAAATTACGTAATTTTTTTCGCCATTAAAATTAAGCTGTAAAGAGAGAAAAGCCTTGTACTACAGGACGCTTCGAACGGGTATTTATAAAAGAAATTATAATCTTTAAAAGTCAGTTATCTCTCTCTCTCTCTCTCTCTTTCTTTCTCTCCGTGACTAAAATAAACTTAATTTGACAATTACTCGCGAGTCCTGATCCTCTCTCTCACTCGCGCCGCGAACAATCATGTGTCTATTAAGCAGCCCGAGAGTATTTATAGAGGCCCAATATACACGTAAAGAACTCATTCGACTCGTAATCTACCTGTTACATGCGAAAAAATCCAAGCTACAGAAGAAGAAAAAAAAGTTACAGGAAAAAAATTCCTAATTCGTTACATAAAAGCGCGATGTGTATTATAAGCAACAACGGCAGCATCCAACTAATATATATTGAGCTGCGCGCATGTAACTTTATAGATAAAAAAAACACACAGACACATACGATGTAAGCAGAGAACGATCAACGCGCAGTAAATAAAATTTTTTTTCATTTATATAAACGAGGAATCAAAAGTCCATATATCTTTTTTTTACTTATAAGAGAGCCAACGTCGCGCGATAAATCGCATTAGTAGCCGCGTGTTTATATCTACACGGCTTCTTCCGTATTGTTTTCTATAAGCTAGCGATCGAACGGCGCGCGCATATAAAAATGTCCAGGCGTGCATACCGCGCCGCTCTTCTCTCTCGAAGGGAATCATTGTTCGATACCCTCACTCGCTCTTTCTCTCTCTCTCTCTCTCTCTGGTGCAACGATCAGCGGCGACTAGAACGGAGATTACGTAAAAAAATTTCCAATTCTCCGGGCGCACTTTATCGACCCCCCGAGTGCAAGCATAATCTGTTAATTAAATACAAACACACACACACACACACACAGATAAACATAAATATGGGCGTGCACCACTCGCGATCGGTATATATACGTATTATACCTATGGGTACATAAACGCAAAATTTATTTTCGCGCTCGCGTCGATGATTTTGCAGTCTGTCGTGCGGCGGAGAGAGATCGCGCGCCCACCTATATGAATATATATCGCGTCCGCGAATCTAAGACAATGGAGGCCCGTACGACGATCATCGTGCGTACGCGTGCGATGACCTGCAGCTATATCGAGAAAAATCGACTCTTATGATGGCCAGGCGCGTAAAAGCTCGAAACAACACGGCCTCTTCTACATGTGCGCGTACATGTATACGATATAGATAACGTAATAAACGCGCGGATTAATGTGCGTATGTATATACTCGTCATAAACGTTCGTACGAAACAATGAGGCGATCCATCTCGCGCTCGTGTACCTACACGCGTACTCACATTCTCGCGCGCGCGAGCTCATCCAAAATAAGCGCGCCAAGTGTTTTCTGCATTACAAAACGTAATCACTTTCACCGGCGAGCGCAAGCGCATTTTTGAACTTTCATCCACGTATATATATGTGCTCGTCTCGGTACATTATTATATGGCTGCAGGTCACGTCGTATCATCGCGCGCTTAGAAACATATATATGTAGGCGCTTTTATATTATAGAGCCAGAGTGCGATTCGTGACTTGGAAATTTAATACACACACACACACACACACACACACACACACACACACACACAATGAGCCGTACTCGAGCGATAGCTGCGATCTTTCCGCACGTGCAGAGGAGATCGCTTTAGAATTTTTTTTCTCTTTCCTTTTCTTTTTTTCCATGCAGAGAGTTAGACTTATAACCCATGACCCTCGCGAGAAGCTCGCTCGAGCGTCTAGGCTGTAGAGCTTTGAGCGCATGCACGAGGAAGAAAGAAAGAAAGAAAGAGTATAAAAGAGCGAGAGAGAGAGAGAAACAAACAAGCAGCCACGAGATAGCTCGCGCGTCGAGTCGTGCAGAGGATGCTACTTCCTCCGTTGTTGTAGCCGCGTGTAACGTGCATTTGTGCTCGCTGCTGTAACAATATACAGATACGACGTTATACGGAAGCGCAGGACCACGATCCAATCGAAACGAAACATCGTGAGCCGAGCTGAGCTGCAGGCCCTGCTGCTGCCACACACACACACACACACACAGACACACACCTACACAACTCCTTCAGGTTGTTTGTTAAATTGACCCAGGTTAGTTATTGTATAAATGCACGTGGGATTGGCCATTTTCCAAGACTAACGACCTGCGCCGCGATAAGCCAAAGCGGCCGTATACGTACGCTCGGGGGCAGCTTCTCGAAGGACACGGACTGTATTATTATATATACTTGCGCTGCTGCAGCTAATGCGCGCATTGATATTCGATCTATATAGCCAAATGGTTTTGGGCTCTCCGAGGGTTAGAAAAATCGAAAAATCTACTCTGCTCGCTCGCTCAATTTGTGCGAAACTTGTTTGCGAGAGACGTAAAGTGTTATTTGGTAAAGAAAAACCGAGAGCAGTATATGTACAAAAGTAAATATAAAAAACATTTTCGATGATTACTTCGATATTTCAATAATTGTCATGAATTAACTTTATAAGGATTTCTTATTAATACCTATATATTCATATTATTTACATGTTTTAGCTCCAACACTATACAAGGATGGAAGAATGCATAAATAACGGTCATCAGAAAGAAGGTCATCTGTTAAGATTTGAGAAGAGGTCAATAAGGAAATTTGAGGAAAACAAGGGATAAAATACTTTATGGAAAATTACAATTATTTATTAAAATAAAAAAATCGAACTATTCTAATCGCTGATTACGTGTTTCTGTAAAATTCTTCCAATTAATAAATTAAATAACATTTATGTTACACGCAGAAAAAGTGAAAAAAAAGAAGAAAGAAATAATTAAAATACAAATTAAGGATTTGAATTTTTATTATAAAATGTATATCAAAATCTTCAAAGTAGTATAAAAATGAAAGAACGATTTTATTTGTTTTAAAAGAAAAAAGATGTTATTACAAAGCCATTATGTACAGGTTTAAATTATATATAATAGTACTATAATAAAACTACAATAATATTATAATAGTGCTATAATCAACTGCATCTTGGTTATCTACGTGCAGATATAAATAAAAACATACCAGTGGATTGCTTGAATCCACACATTTTTTATTCATATAATTTAATATTTCCCTCAACGAACTAATTAGAGAGATATTTAATGTTGAAGATGAACTTTGTCGTGATTTCACCCCTTAGCACCGCCTCGTCTGCTTATAAATACCAACCTAGATACGCTAAATCTATACTATTACTATCATCGTCCAGCTACCTTAAGGGGGGAAAGGTACCTAAAATCTCAACAAAAAAAAAATTTTTTTTATTGACTTTTTTGATAGGATTTTTTCTCAGCTTTCCAGCGCCGTGATCGGAATTTTAAAATTTTAAATTTACCGTGATGTACAG
>CACVKI010140786.1:122-14078 GCA_902732785.1 Trichogramma evanescens | reverse complement strand
CTGTCTTTTGATGTAAAACCAAAACCCACATGTATACAAATTTTTTTTCGCACTTGTCGCATGTGTAATCTTTGCGACCTTCGTGTACTGTCTTTAGGTGAGTTAGCAAATTCGATTTTTGTCCAAATTTCTTCTCGCAATAATCGCATGCGTAATCTTTTCGGCCTTCGTGGATTGTTCTTTGGTGGAGAAGCAAATGTATTTTTTGTCCAAATTTCTTTTCGCAAGAGTCGCATGTGAAATCTTTCCGACCTTCGTGGACTGTCTTTTGGTGTTTGAGCAAATTAGACTTTTCTCCGAATTTTTTTGCACACGTGACACATGAAAAATCTTTGCGACTCTCGTGGACTATTTCTTGGTGTTTGATCATATTCACTTTTAGCCCAAATTTCTTCTGGCAATGGATGCATTCGTAATCTTTGCGATTTTCGTGGACTGTCTTTTGGTGGTTTAGCAAATGTTGTCTTCGTCCAAATTTTTTCTCACACTTGTCACATGCAATATCTTGGCGACCATCGTGTACTCTTCTTTGGTGGCGGAGCAAATGCGATTTGTACCCAAATTTCTTCTCGCAATTATCGCATGCGTAGTCTTTGCGACCTTCGTGTATTATCCTTTGGTGCTTCAATAAATCTGATATATATCCGAATTTCTTTTCACACTTTTGGCACGCGAAATCTTTACGACCTTCGTGGATTACCCTTTGGTGTTTCAACAAATCTGAATTTTGTCCAAATTTCTTCACGCATTTATCACACGCGTAATCTTTCCGATCTTCGTGTACGTTTTGGTGGGAAAGCAAAGTCGATTTTACTCCAAATTTCTTCTCACACTTTTCACATGAAAAACCTTTGCAGCTTTCATGTACTGTTCTTTGGTGCTTCGACAAATCTGTTTTTCTTCCAAATTTTTTTTCGCACTTGTCGCATTCGTAACTTTTACGACCTTCGTGAACTATTTTTTGATGTCTTACTAAATTGTTTTGATCCCCAAATTTCTTTTCACAATTGCTGCATGCGAAATCATTGCGACCTTCATGAGCTATTTTTATGTGCAGGAGCAAACTAGGTTTATTTCCAAATCTCTTCGCGCACCTTTCACAAAGGTAATCTTTGAAAACTTCGTGGAATATTTTTTTGTGCTTAAGTAAAGTAGATTTATTTTCAAATTTTCTCTGGCATTTGTCACATGTGAAATCTTCACGATCTTTGTGTACTAATTTTTGATGATCAAACAAACTCGATATTTTCACAAATTTCTTCTGGCACCTGTCGCATACAAAATCTTTGTGGACTCTGTGTTCTGATATTTGGTGTCTACTCAAATGACTTCGAAACTCAAATATCTGTTCACACTTGTCACATGAGTAATCTTTTCGTTTATAGTGAATTGTATCTCGGTGTGTTATCATGCTTGATTCTAGTGTAAATGCCTCCTGACAAATATCACAAGCGTGTTGTTTTTCGTCTGATGCAACAACGTCGCGTTCATTTGAATTAACTTTAGATACAATTTCCTCGGATTTTTTCTCACATTTATCCATTACGGTGTCTAAATTAAACGATAAATTCTTCTATTCTCTATTTTGAGACACCGAAATTAAATGAGTAAAATTGATCTTTTGTTATTATGGCTTGAAATACATCATTAAAACTAATTTGTTTTCACTATATACATGATTAGTGTGTCGAGTGACTATGACGAAATCGTTTATGATCATATTGTTTACAATTATAAGATACCGATTTATCTGTTTGTACAATTAAAATTGTAACAATTTAAAGTTCTAACTTGGTTACAATTACTTTTAAGAATATTTGGCCTTTTAAAACTAAGTGTACCAAATAAACTTTCTAGGATTTGACCCGATGCCTTCTACACGTGTTCTATACGATAAAATATAAATGAATTGTACGATCATCAGAGAGGATATTTTTATCTTCGGTATCTTTTACCATATTTAAACTGTCTTTTATTGGATCCAGCGCAAAGCTCGATACAACTCAAGATTGAAAACTCGACGAAGATTAAATCAGTCATAACTAAATCTCACTCTGCCATCTCGAATCCCAATGCGTTAATAGATGACGAACCGTCGTAACGAGCTGGTGCTGTATACATACGCGTGTTTATGTTCAACGAGTAAGTATATAGCTGGTAGCTGCAGCACTAGACTATACGTGCAGCATTGGAATTCATCGATCAGAATCGATCAATTGGATTTTCAACTGTGTACGTACGTATGTGTGCGGGTGTTGTGTTATAGCCGCGGCACACTCGCAATCGTCCAATTACGACGCGTCGCTTAATACACGTGTGTGTATGTACAAGGTGAGAGAGAAAGCCCCCCGATGATGTGTATACTGCATAAGCGCGAGGTTGTTATCACTTGACTCGAGCTCGCACACGTATATACATTTCTACTGATTTTAGGTCTCGACCAATGTGTAACGATTATACCCGAGGGTTTACTTTATCATTTTTTTAAAATCCTAGCTTTGATTTGAGAATTATACCATACACTGTTACACATTTTTAATTTACACTTTCAGCGTTGTTGTAACGTAAAGAAAAAAAAACTTTTCTTATTAAAGTAAAGAAAGAAAAACCATTATAAGCATGGAAAATTCAAGTGGATCACAAAGGATCGCTTCTTTGTCGAGTATACTGCGGGGGAGGAGGGGCCGGGGGGGGGGCGAAAGTTTACAGAAAGGTCAGCGCGTAGCTGGCGCATGTAAAGGTATATAATACGCGTTTCGTTTAGCGTTATACACACCCGACTGCGGGGGCTCGCTCTGTACAATGCATAAAGTGTGTGTGTGTCTGTGTGTTATTTCTTGAAGGACAAGATACCCGTGACCCGTGCCCCTCGCGCCGTATCATAGCTCGGCTCTAGCTCGGGCTCCCTCCACCTATACACACCTATACACCTACCTATACCTACCTCATAGCCGTATACGCGTGTAATAATAAGCCCGCGATTCCGTGTGTATGTGTGTGTGTGTGTTACAGCGCGAGCTGTATAGAGAAGTTTGATCGATATAATATTGTTGGCGAAAAAGCCGTCGTCGTCGTCGTCGTCGTCGCATGTAACTAAACGTTATTACTATATATACATACGGTGGTTGGTGTGCTCTTGAGACGTGTCAATGATATATGGGCAGCCCTCCCGAATGGAGCACATTCGTTTTCATTCGTCGTCGCTCGACACTGCCGCTTGTGAAATATATAGCATTTTGTGTCGCTGTAGAAAATCAAACTTAGAATTACGGAATCGTACTTGGACTTATATACAATTATTTTGACTTTGCCACTTGCAGATTTACACGTTATGATACGCGCCATCTAACGGTGGAAGCTTGAAGTACTTTTGTATCCGAAACGATTGAAAACTGTTCTAAATTTTTTGACGCAGTTAAATTGTTATTATTAAGTCATTTAAAATTCGCTCAATATTTCTAACAAAATTGTATTAAAAAAATAGCAAAAAAAAACGAATCAATTTATAGTAAAGGAATTCATAATGTGTATTTTTACTCATTTGGTCATTATTAATGTTGAGCATTTCTACCAGAGCTCCTGCAACGTGAAATCACCACCAGGCTGTAGTAGTATCCTACTTTTATGCTTTTCTTTTTTTCCTCCCCCCTTGGCGCGTAGAACAATGCACTCTTTTTCTCCCTTTCTCTCCTCTTCATAAACTCTGGGATTGAAGCTCGATCGATGGGTTGGCCTACTCCATGCGCCCTCTATTAAAAAAGAAAAAGTAGTGGAAAAAAAAATTTTTTTTTTTTCACCGATAAAGATCCTTTGCTGAACTTTCATACTTTGGCGCGTAGAGAAAGGCGAGAGTAACCAACAAAAAAAAAAAAGAGGAGGAGGAAAGAGAGAGAGAAAAGGGGGTGAAACGCGCAGCAATTTTCCATCATCCGTCGAAACATAATGAGGCGCCTCTTTGAGTATTGATCATTACCCTGGGCTCTCTTGTGTATTACTATGTACGCTGCGAAAATGTACAGTGTGTATACCGTATACAGGTAGAAAACAAAACGCAGAAAGAGCGAGAGAGAACTGCAAGGAAAACGAACAAGAGTAATGTATATGTATGCGAGTGAATGAGAAAATGAGCGAGTGTTTTTACGGAGATATTGCGAGGTGCAAGTAGGATGAACTGCAGTGAGGACTCTCGGTTGTATATATAATGCGCAATACGTATTACGTTTATGTGTGTACTTTTAGCGCGCGAAGTGAGCACCACTTTTTTTTCGTTCTCTCTCTATTATTATACACGCGGAGTGCAAATACGCTCCGTGTCTGCGTCTAAATTTAGAATCTCGATTGCAAATGCGATGTACACACACACATACTGGCGCTGGCGAAATTGCGATACGATTTAAAAATTCCGACAAGCGCGCATTTATTCGTGCATACACACACACACAGGGGCTTATAGCCCCGCATGCATGCGATATAGAAAAAAGAGAGCAGGGATATAATGAGAGACAAAGTGAGAGCCAAGAGAGAGAGATAAAATGAAGGAAAAAAAAAGAAAATGTGGAAGAGGATTTCTGCGGCTAAGAGCGCGATTATCTCTCTCTGAGCGCGTGGGAGGTGGATCGTCGACGAGCAGGTGAACTGCTTTGAATGAGTAGGTTTCGCAGACCCGAGATAAAGTCGAAGCCATTTCGACGGGTTACATTCACACACACGTATACACACGAGCGTCTCTAAGTTTTCTGAAAGAGATCGCGAGCTTTTCAAAAGGGCGCGTGCAAAAAATACCTTTTAATGAGCTCTCGCGGCTCGCGTTTCGATTAATCAGCCGCACTAAAAGAGAGATGAGAAGTAATACATATCGTAATAAATCGTCTTCAATGAGCGAAGATTCTCCTCCTTTCTCTACTTCAACGACTTATATATATCCATTTCATAAGTTATTCAGCCGCGCCACGTCGGTTTCTAAAGAATTTTCATCGAAAAGCCAAGTGCAGCCGCGAGAGAAACTCTCTCTCTCTCTATCCAAGATGAGAGGGTATATCATGAAATGCTATTCCGAGTGCTGCTGGAGGTGGAGGTGGGAGAGAGAGAGAGCCGCAAGACGACGACGCCTGGGGATTATTGCCGAAAAAAGTGTAGAAAGACGTCACGGCTAGGAAAAAAGAGGAGAGAAAAAAATTTCAATTTCAGAATTTCTGCTGTATATTCATTTTTATACCGTTACTCGCTGTGACGGAAAAAAGGAAGTAAAAAAATTGTTGGATCTTCGTATATAGCGAGCGAGGTGACTCATTGTAAGGGGAGAAGATTTTATTCTTCGAACTTGCAGTAATTAAAAGGTAAAGAAAAAAACTTCTGCGATGACTTCTCTTGGATGACTGTACACTGTATATATATGGCATGAATAATTCATTGGTTTGACTCATCTAGTTAGATAAAAATCCTTTGCCCTGTTTAACGTGAAATATTGAATTTACAGGTATTTATTGGTTCATTACTCAACGAATGCACGAGTACACTGAGGCGTACGGTCGAACATCAAACAGACCGATATGATACGTATCACATATACCGCCATGGTCACGTGTAACGAAAAAAAAAGTTCCTCCTCCGAGATGTCCCGCAGAGAGCGACGAGCCTCGCATCGCTAAAACGCCGACGCATCCTCCCGCGCGATGCATTTTATGTACATGTGAGTTTGTTTCACTCGCCGCGGCGAGATAGAGAAAAAGATACAGGCGTCAGAGGCTCGAGTCGACGTTGTCGCGGTTTCGGCGCATGAAAAATCGCAGTTTACAAGTTCGCGAGCTTGGATCGATCGAGCTTTATTTCGATGATTAAATAGATTGATAAAAGCTAAGAATTTTCTTGTGTCGCCTAAAATTCTATACTTGTTTGGCTATATATCTATTTTTCACAAGCAACTCATTTTCGGTTCAGAGAACTCGACTGTCGACTTCGTTCAACAAACTGGATTAATAATGAGCTTGGAAGAGCTCGATTAGTGCGAGTAAATCAAAACTTTTGTTTGGTTGTTAAAACGTACGAGAAATGTTTTCGAGTACAAAGAACGAACTTTGACCGAAACTCGGACCGAAGTCCCCTGTGAAAAGTCAGTTCACCTTGACCAATATTTTAAGTACCGAGACCAACCGCCAGATGGCTTTAATCAAATATATTATGATTAACGAATCTCTCCATATAATTTTTACTCGAGTAAGAGTATTTAAATTTTACCTATTATCTGATCTGTAACGATATAATGATTGGTATTTTCATTGATTTTGTTTTATAAAGGGCCTTTGGGTATGACCCATATCTGACCCCACTGGCAACATTATAATTACAAGAGATAATATTTCATATTTAAAAGTTTAACTTTAAAAGCATAGACTATTACCTGTATAAGCGACTAAAGCAGACTAAAGCAGACAGCACAGTGTGGACATATCGCGGTAGGACAAGCCCCACACCCGCCGTACGGGCAGAGACAGGCAGGCACCCGAGCGCACGATGGGAGCCGACGCAGCAGAGAGATTAGAATTGACGGAGTCAAAATCTCTAGTATCATAGGGGTAGGGCCCTTCAGCGATCAATGCTGCAGCATAATCTTCCTCTCTCTTTCACCTGCACTCGTAAGCTACAATTGTCTCGTTTAATAATCATGACATAAATAATATTAAATTAATATTGGTTTGAGCTACTGCCCAATAGGCGGGAGGAAAGAGAGAGCAACAAATGTTATATTCGTTACACTGTATACCATAAGTGTATGTATTTTGCTTACCTTCATGAATTTCGTCATCGCATTCAAAACATTTTATAAAATTTTCGAGACGAACGATCAATTCCCGTAGGTTCAAGTAAGATTAACGTAATCCGTGTGTCCTCGCTGACTTCCGCAGAATCTTTATCGATTATCGTTTTTGCATCCGACAGTGCGAGTTCTCCATTAGAAATTCGTCATTGAAAATTTAACTGCTCGAGCCTGTCACCGAGCTTGACGCGGATCGATCTCTTTCGCTTTCGGAGGATTTGACGCGGCCACCGACTTTTCGATAATTAACCTCCTTTTCTCAAACTCGCACTCTGCGAAGAAAGGGTAAATTATCTTTGATACATCTACTACATCACCTTCTTCCTGCATAAAGCAACAATAAAATCGACGACAATTGAATAAAATAAATGCTTATCAACTTAGCTTTGACTTTTCCGGATACATTTGCATTCTCACGTTTTGATCGCGCGCAGTAATCTCACCGCACTCAACGCGGTCTCTTGGCCCGGGCAATTTGCGCTCTCATTTTTCGCGACTTTATAATTCCCCCGCGTATAGGACAGGCGGCGCGAGCGAGACGCGCTAATCTCGCCACCGCACGCATGTACGAGCTGCAGCAGCAGCAGCAGCAGCACCCGAGCTCGTTTCGAGGCGCGGGGGCAATATAACGTATAATCTTTTTCATAAAATGTATGTATACATCTCGCACACTCGTACAGCTAAGCTCTCTATATTTGTGTGTGTGTGTGTGTCGCGCGCTGCCTTTTAAACTAAGCTCGTACAGTAATATATACGCGCTCGCTCGTTAAACATTATATTGTGTAATTATTCAAAAGGCAGCTCGTTATAGAGGCGCGTAACAGCTCATTTTACTATCGGACATTTATATTTATGCATCTTATTCTTTTTCTATCTCTCACTTGGTCGTTGCATAAATGTAAACACACACACAGACAGACAGACAGTCTCGCGATAAATAAAACGAATCGAATAATTCACGCAGCGTCGTGAGTTGGAAAAGCGCGTGGAATCTCGATATATAAGTATCCGCGCCGAGTTTTCACGGAAACGAGGAATCACGAGAAGAGGCATTATATGTATTTTTCTCTTTCTTCGCGCGAGCGTATCATTTCGCAGCTCTCAACTTCTCTGCGCGCAGAGAAGAAGAACCAGAGAAGAGAGAATATCTCTCTCTCTCTCTCTCTCTCTCTCTGAGCGGCAGAAAAACGAGCATCGCAAAGGGTGAGCGCTCGCGAGAAATAGAAAAACACGTTACGAGCAGCAGCAGCAGCAGCAGCAGTGGTAGTAATGTACGAACAAAGACGGAGACTTTGTGTGCTGAGACGATGATGGTGTAGTGCATTCACACACACAGCACCAAGTGCATAAAAAGGTAGAGGGGAGAGATATCCTCTATACGAGAGAGTCGCGCGCGCTGGATGGCGAAAGACAAGAGAGAGAGAAGAGAGAGAAACACGTGGTGGACGCGGAGAGCTCGCGGACGCGAGGGACGTTTTGCTTCTCGCAGTCGGTTATGCGAAAGCGAGTGGTGTGCCACTACTACGGCAGCACACAAGTGAAAGAGAAAAGAGTTTCTTTTAGTGTGTGTGTGTGAGTGCGTGTTTTGTATTATGTGCAGCTTATAGTGTTTGTGTTTTATATGCCCACGATGGAGCGGCAGCATCTCGGAGTAGCGACTACCACGCGCCAACGATAACAACGACTAACGCGCGACTATCAATTTTTGCACAAATGTATACACGAGCGACGTCGTAAAAAAAGGATATATATCGATTTAACAATGGCTCCTGAGTATCGTGCCTCGGTCCCCGCCGGTTTGTTTTTGTTTTTGTTGTTATTTTTACTTCTGACCGGGGCTCGCGGAGAACCGCTACCCGCACAGACCAATCATCATCACCACCATCGCGCCCCCTCCCAGCAGCATCACAGCCGAGTAAGTCTCCAAAAAAATCCTGACTTTGATTCATCTTTATTTCAAAATGATAATGATTATTGCAGAACCCAACGAGTTGGCTGCCGAGACACAACGCCCAGTACAATCCTCATCACACGCGCCACAATCACAATCGCGAAGCTGCCACTCAAACGACGACCACGACGAGCACGACGACCGAACGAGACGTAGATTTGTACCCACGATTTCAGGGCGTGCCGCAGCCAGGGTGAGTCTCGATTCGATTCCAGTTTCCAGCACGTGTATATAAGCTAAAAATAACTTCATTCTGTCGTGCGAGAATCGCCGCGCGCGCGCGCGAGAAGATCGGTAACGACTGAATGAATCGAAAGGAAAACCGGTATCTGTCTTTCACGAAAACGTAAACGTTTTTTACGGGCACGTATTGTACTGCTGCGGGGATTATCCTTGCAACTCTGCAAGCTCGTTCAGTACGCAGAGATCGTCAATTGGGAAAAAAATTAATGTACAGACACGCTCGTTTTTACTGTTATCATAGAGAGTAGCAATTTATGTACAAAAGTATAATAACAGCTTCTTCCAACAGGCTGCTGCTTCTTCTTCTTCGCAATTATTGTCGAGCGTGCGCGCGCGCCGCGTATAGCAATGTGTATGGCTAAATTTTGAAAATAAGATAATCCGCGCGAGCTCGAAATATAATTATTCAAAGTGCCATAAGTATAAGGTTGGGAAAATTAAATCTCTCTCTCGCTCTATGCTTGACTGCTATGCGCTTATATAGAAGACTATACAGGTACGTAGTTGGAGCGATCGAGTTACAGCTGCTAGTTGAGAGAGAAAGAGAGAGAGATTGAGAAAAAGGAAAGAGAGAAAAGAAGCGACAAACCTGTATCCGTACGTGCGTGACAATTTTATTTTATTTTTTTTCATATAGCTAAGCGCTTTAATACGGAAATATGAATGTCTCTGATAAGGGCTTAAACTCATTTAGCACTATGCATTTTTTGAATAATCCCGCGCTATTATCGATTGAGAAAAAAATATGCAAACGAAAAAATGCGATATAAACTCTTGGCGTTAGGGAAATCGAGTTTAGTGCACGCATAGACGCTCGAAGGGTATATCATATTCAGTCTCGCGATGATAAAAATTGATGAGCGAGCGAAGATCGAGTTAAAATATATCGGCGTTTTGTCCCTCGTGCGATCGGGTCGTTATATATGCCAGCAAGAACGAATGCTGATACACGTGGTCTTTTTTTTTCAACTTCGATGTATAGAGGCAACGCGATATTCCAGCGAAATTGTGGTCTAACGTCCGCGTGTCGAAGGTTTAACGTTTTTTTTTTTTTTTTTTTTGAGATCGTCGAGTTACCGTTACAAGGATTCGCGATAAAAAAAAAGTGAAAAAAAAAATAGATTGTCACGATGATCGCCTAAGAGGATAATGATATACACTTTGCGGATTTTTCAGAACTTTATATTATGTAAGCAAAGGAGTTAACGTATGCTAAATTGACAATCGTTTCCTTGCACAATATAATACGCGCCGCTGTACGGTGATCGAGTCATTTTTTTTGCATCTCCATGTGACTCACGCGCCTGTATATTGTAATATACCTTCTTTGTCTATATACACAAGTTCGCCGGAATCGCACTGCATTTTATGAGCTTTTTTTTTATCGTGCCCCGGGCCCGCTATATTGCAAGGGAATTCTAAATTTACCTCGTCTTTGTATTCCATTATTCGCGCTGCTCTCTTGACAATTTTCGTATATATACGCCCCCGCTCTGTGCTGCAGTAGTGTTGTTTTTGGCCCCGCGCGCGCGCGCGACGATGATCGCCACATTTGTATGCATCTCGGCGCGCTCTCGGTTTCTCAGAGGTCACTGCTACTTTACTGCCGCGTCTTCTTCTCCTCGCTGCTGCTGCTGCTGTGTGTGTGTTTGATGCTCGGCGCGCAAGCATCTTCTTATACGTGAGCGAAATCTCTTATTCAGAAAGTAAGAGTTATAAAGGAGAGTAAAGCTATGCGCGTGGCTTAGATTGAAAATTGGACTCGATCTCCGGTGGTGATTTTTCTCGCATCCACCCACGCTCACCGCAGCATCGAGTTCGCGTTGGAAAATTCGCTGCACGATATAAATAATAGTAATAAAATTTTCGAGCAAATCATACAAGCTTTGAAACGAACACAAAGAACGAAAGTCCTTTTACAGGCTGTTAATTTGTCACTTTGCTATTTGGGATATACGATCGTGACAAGCGCGAGATGCAGCTCAGCTCGCGTCGTGCGCAGAGCAGTTAATGGATTATTATAAATTCAAAAGGTACGAAAGTTTCGTAATGATTTTGATGTAGATACACGAGCTGCAGTGCGTGCTATGGCGCACATTATTACGCAATTCATTGTCGTTATAATCGTGTTGGACGTATACATATATAATATGTGTATATAGCAGCTCTCGATTCTAGCACAGATTAAAGATAGGTAACATGTATATATAGGTAGGCTCTTTGGCGGCTACGTCGCGCGATTCAACGAGACGACGATCCTCCGCTGGGAAAAGAATTTTCTCCCTCCCTCATTATTATTATTATTATTGTTATTATTATTATTTATATGCGAAACTCGCGATCAGCGCCGTGGGTTTATAAATACGCGCGAATACACGCGTATATATAGATACCTTCGCGTGGAAATCTCGTATTACGAGCTCGTGACAAATGCTTGTTATCGACGAGTAGTATATGCGCGCATCGATCGTTATATATAACGATGTGAGCTGCAAAATACAAATTACGGAAGGATCGAGGTATTTGATGCAGCTGCGTGGGAGCTATCGATAGATGCACTGTTCAGCGAAAAAAATGTTTGAAAAACCCTGCAGATTTAATGTATAATTAGATATTAAGATTAAAGTGATTGATAATTAATTTGACTACTTAAAAATAAGGATACTGATACCGCGGTTATTTATTATTATTATTATTTTTTTATAAACTGCGCTAAAAGTGTAGCTTATAAATTCAAAGCGAAAATGAACGAAAAGATTAAATTCTACACTCAAATTAGAATACTCCGACTGAAATCGCTCGAAATAAATCATAGAAATTCAATCGCAATTAAAGCCAACATCCACCGCCAGATGGCGAGTACCTGAAAATCCGTAAGTCTGCAAGTGAAAGCTAAAAGCGCTCTGGCAACATAATGTATATTTAAGCCAATAAAAAACCTACAAACTGAACTGTCTGCAAGTGATAAAGTAAAAATGATCGTATAATCGTATTAGTAAAAGCAAAAGTTACAATGTTGTATCAATCATTTTTAAGAAGCTCAACTCATTTCATCGTCGTCGGGGGCACACAACGCTCACGAGTGCGCCGCATCCCTCACATCGCGGCTTAATTAATAAACGTCGCTAACGTTCGCGCGCGCGCTCGGCGAAATTCTCAACCGCGCAGCAAAGTTTCGAGCTGCAAATAATGCCTATATTAACAGGTAGCTCGAAATCCCAGCGTATTTAGCATAATTCGACGATGATAATATTCATATATACGTATAGCGGTACTGTACTGTACTTATACGTACGTATAGGAGCTAATTTTGCAGTTGTGGAGCTGCACAGCACGAGCACGAGAGCACGTGAGCGGCACGGAGGGGAGGCTATACACAGGGCAATCTAATACTGTACTAGTGCCATTATATAAGTACGTTGCGAAAGTGCAGCACATCCTCGGAAATCCTCGCGCGAGGTGCTTCTCTCGCCCCGCACCGACACTTGCGCGCATATTATAATATTAAGCTCTCTAATGGCAACGAGAGCTGCTGCCGTTGCCGCGAGTTGTTGCGCTGTATAACCGCGCGCGCCTTGATACTGATTCGAGAGAAGTCTTAATCGATATAATATAAGAGTAGCAGTGGAACACACCCACCCACGCGTCGAGTCGAGCACTTGAAAATCGCTCGGGAGAGATGAATCGCAAAAAAAAAGATGATGAACAATCCTGCTTCGCTCGAATTCGTAATTAAATTTCTGCGTCTACGTCGTGTAGGCGAATTCGTTCGAGCGGGTTCGATCCGCTCGTTATACATTCAGCCGACGAAAGCATAATAATTTAGCGCACGCAGCTATCCTACCACTACGTGTGTGCGTTCGGTTCGAATCAATACTCATATTCCGATTCGTATGGGTATGCGTGTGAATGTGTGTATGCGAAGCAGCTTTCAGCATATGTGTGTGTACACATGAAAATCCTTTGAGGCAACACACACACATCTATATAGACCTGTTTATATAGCTCGTTTGCCTTCGACCTTATATATTATATTGCCTTTTTGTCGCTTACACACAGACACTTATGGAAATGGGCAGCTTTTCGCGCGCGTGTCCCCTTTGGAAGATTCCCTGGAATATCGTATGTATAAATTGTAAAAGGATACGTGAGAAAAGCTGCCTCATCTCTGCACACACACACTTTTATTATGCAGCACGCGTGTACGATTGGATGCTATAGAGAGCAAATAAAGTGTAATATTGTAAGAGAAATTAAAAGTGAGAATATGCGATTTTATTCATAGCAGCTTCAAAGCAGAATATAATGTTAAAAAAAAAAATGAAAAAAGCTCGGCTTGCACACGCGTGTAATATGTATGTATGTACGTCACGTTGACAATTATGTACTAGCCTGCGGAAGCCGAAAAAAAAGGAAAAAAGACGTTAGAGAAGCAACGAGTCTTTTCTCTTTCTCGCTGATGAGTGTAAAGGGTTAAAGCCCATAGCGTATTTCGTTTATGGAAGGACTATAAGTATGAATCATTTTTTATTTTCCTTGTAAATACAGTAAAACCTTTTGTACCTGCGATTCGAAGTTTATCTCGCCCTTTTTTATTTTTCTTATACAAATGAGACAAAGACCGCTCCACGTTGTACGTACATTAGCAGCTTGGATAATTTCGTAATATTTACCGTATACACGCGCGATCGGCAGCTTCGTCGTATTCTTTTATTCCTACGAGACATACGCACTTAAAATTTCACGCGCACTTTGCGGAGCGGAGACGAAATTCATGGATATCTGCCTGTATGGCGCGGGGACACGTGCGTGCGTTTAAGGGGGGAAAGGTACCTAAAATCTCAACAAAAAAAAAATTTTTTTTATTGACTTTTTTGATAGGATTTTTTCTCAGCTTTCCAGCGCCGTGATCGGAATTTTAAAATTTTAAATTTACCGTGATGTACAG